>JAQOTM010000707.1:57250-109821 GCA_029168755.2 Tillandsia fasciculata | reverse complement strand
AGCCCAGCAACTCCCACAGAGGACTGCAAAACAAGGGAAAGTAGGGACAAGAAACAACAATGGGGGTCAGTACTACTATAAACAGTAGCCTCCCCTAGTGGGTAAAGCCTCAGCTCAGATATGCCCACCAGGGTGTCAGAGGCAAAAAGGGGAAGAAGAAAAGAAGGGATAATGAATAAATGAAGCAACTGATAAAAATACTATCCCTACTATGCCTCTACATGACCAACCGATAAGGACGGGAAAAGTGATGCACCAGAATCAAGTAGCCTGTCATAACGACCCAATCTGACAGCCAGTGAACACTGGCATGGCTGCTCTGCCGGTCGAACTCAAGAAACCAGCATGGTGCCGGCGCTCACACCGTGGAACTCAAGAGAAACTAGCATGGTGCCCGGCGCTCACACCGTGGAAAGCCTACTCCGGAGTGGCACTCGAGGGGAGCGACCCACACGAGTAAAGTAATATCACTGTATCAACATCTCTGTAACCACTGTCTCATAATAGCAGGACTGGATCGAGACTCAAGAAGTGGGAACAACCCTCCACTAAAGTAAGCCCGATCCCCGAACACCCAATCTGATGCAATAGAAACAATCCGGTCAACCACCCAAGATCCGTGGTCGCCGCAACCCCCTGACAACTCAACCTGTCCCAAATCCCCAATACCTGCCTACACTGTCCAACATACGCTCGAACCTGAGCGATTAAGCCGCTAGTGCCAACAATGAAAGAAGAAAGAGAAAAAGCATGGTTTCTCCTAAGTCAAGTCCCAAAATAGTGTAGCAGTAAAAGATGACAATAATTATGTGATCAATTTAATCATGCATGTTCCAATATTTGTCCAATTTCCAAGTATAACAGTTTAGAAGTGACATAAGCTAGGGTGACCGTCTCACATGAACAAACATCAGTTTTGCAGTCCTCTATTCCTATATGTCTCCAAATATATAGTTCAGAATCAAATAAGCGGTTAAATCAGTGATTAATCTAACAATCATAAATTGGAGATCTGATAACAATTAATCAATTTCCTAGAGCATGCAAGTCTACCAATCAACACATTTGGCATTGTCAAAACGAGGGTACTCTGATATTCCTAGTGGGCATACAAAGAGAGGAGTACAACAACCACCCACCTGAAGCGCAACTGTCCCAACTCGTACAGTCAGAAAATACCAGAATTCCAATTCCTCGCTCCCACAAATTTAGCACACCCGCAACACTCCTGGTACAACAAGGAATCCACTAATTACACTAGGGTCTCAATTACAGCACTAATTACCACATAAACACACGAGTACCAAACTGTCAAATTATCACCTGCAACAAATGTCCAGAAAATTCTAATAAAAATATCACGGCGATCCTCGCGACGATAGCTTCGCAACGGTACCTTGCACGCCCAAATCCGAGTTCTGTACACCAAGATAAAAATTCAGCAAGGGGGCACTCTCATACTAAAATCAGGATTAAGGGCAGATTACTGTTCACAGAGAAATTCTTAATTTTCACCTCGAAAGAAAATTCACAAAAATCCACTAAAAATACGAGCGCGTTCCTTGCGATCCGTAGATGAAAAAGTTGTATAAGCTCGTTTCCATCAGACGCTCGTGCGCAAAGATATAGCCGAAACACTCCGCTGCTGTCAAGAATTCCATACAGAAAAAGGGGTCACTTGTAGCCTCGAAAACCGTGCCAAAACCTCGAAACGGGCAGGCGCGACTAAAACGAAAGATGAAGTCCTACCTCTTAGGAATCTGTCGGTGCAAGAATCGCAGGAAAATGATGTCGGGGTAGCCCAGGGGAGCAAAAACACAATCGCTGCGCCGAGGAAGAACACAAGAAAGCTACGTCGCGCCGCACCGTAAAATGGGAAACCTTGGGATTCGTGCCACTAAAATTCCTGAGATTTGGCAGAGAGTTGAAGGACTCAGAGATGAAGCTTTTTCCCAGAAATAGACTTGGGCTGAAGGTGCTCGGATTGGGAGAAAAATGAGGAAGAAGGCAGCTCGGGTAAGTTTAATTAGGCTGAGGGGGGGAAAAATTCCCTGCGCCCGGTGCACGTGCGCCCGCCAATGGCGGAGCGCCACGTGGCACCGACTCCCCGTGCACCGCGCCGTGGACCGCGCACCCGGCACGCCCGCTGGTCGCGTACGGCACCTGCTCCACCCCATTGCGTGGACCGGGCGCACAACACCGGCCAATCACAAAGTGCCACGTGTCCACCTGGTCCACCGTGCACCAAGCACCGAACTCCGTGGACCGCGCGCTGTGGACCACCCAACCGGAAGACGCCACGTGGCACCGCCTAAGTGCACGGCCGCCGCCGTGGACCGCGCGCCTGCCCGGGCGCCCGCGCGCTGCCCGCGCCCTGCCCGCGCCGCGCGCCGCCGCTGCTCCGCCTGCCCGAGGCCGCGCCGCCGCCCGCCGGTGCTGCCCGCCGCCGCCGCCGGCGCCGGCGATCGCCGGAAAGTACTGTTCCGGCCGGTGAACAGTAAAATACTGTAGCAAGCTCCGAAAAATCCAAGTAAATAGCCCATCTTGACCGTTTTCGCGCGCTGATTCCAAATCCGGCGTCCGTTTCGCCAAATTCCAATCCTAAAATTTGCCGGAGGCTCCCGGAAAGGTATTTTCATTCCGAATTTCGCGCCGAGTCCAAATTTGATATCCGATTTGCGCGAAAACTCTTCTAAACATCCAACGGGGTCTCCCGGTTATCCACGTGATCCATTTAAGCCCCGAATCCATCACTTGAATCCAAATTGGCGCGCGAACACCGCCGACATGCCCCGTAGGCCTCCCGAAGCTGCCGGTCACACTGTAGAAGCCCTGCAACGATCCGGGTCACCACATCCTCCCCCACTAAAAGAAAGTTTCGTCCTCGAAACTAAAGCAACTCCCCAGGAGTCTCAAAAACCAGAGTCAAAACCCAACACCGCCGTCTCCAGCTCCCAAGTCACCTATCACTCCCCGTGATTACTCCGCAACAACCACAACAGCAACAACCAGAACGGCAAAGCCCGATTGCGCAATTCCCTCACCACACGAGCCGGAATTCGCAACGGGCGTCCCTCGTACACCAAACTCTCATAGGGCTCAAAAGAAGCGAGTCAATCACGGGCGAGGGGTCCAAAGCATAACACTCCTGAGCTGAGACGCAGAAAAACCTCAAGAACTCCAACAAAAGACTGGGGAAAGGAACGAACAGCCCGAGCAACATGCTCAAGAATCACACCCAAGAGCCAACTCAACCAAAGCGACCCGAAACACAAACACACAACACCTGCACAGAAAAGGGGCCCAAACAAGCAGGGGTTCACACTCGGTCGCCCTCAAAACTCAACCACTTAAGCGGATTACTCAACCGCAGCCTCAATCAAAGGATATCCTCTAGGACACAAACTCCAACCCAAAGCTCTTCTGCTCCAGGTATCCGCCACCACAGCGGCCCTATCGGGGTGATACAGGATGCTCAACAAAATCCAATGATAGCTCTACAGCCACTAAGGGAGGTATCACTATGACTCACAAATCCATCTCCCACCACTGACTAGGTTAAAATCGGCGCTGGTACCAAACTCGTCATCTGATCATCAGGCTCTGCTAGCACCATCCGGTCCAAAAGCTCCTCGCCCCAACAATAACCGTCGATCTAGGCCAGTCTTAAATAACATCCATTTTGGCCGGATTTCCACAGTCGCCCCTATGGCTTGAATAGGCAATCCAGGAAGACATGCTCTCAAAGCTAAAACTTGCACCACAACGACCTGGCATAACGCTTCTTCCTCACAAACCTTGCCACAGCATCTACAAATGCTCCACAAGCTCTAAGTCACTCAGGGAGAGGGTAAGCCAAAATATCCCTAGAGAATGCCACTATCAATCCATTCACGTCCCACAGGAAAACAGAGTTCCTCAATCTTAAAGGCAACAGGGCATTAGTCATTCCATTGGCTTCACTGTACTCCTAATGCCCCTAGCGTCTCTTGTACGCCACCTTGGCGAAATACTCAACTGTAAATTCCAAACTGGTGCAGGCATCATAATCGATCAACTGCCGGGGCAGAACTCCATCAAAAGGCCCTAAATAATACCTGGACCTGACTGGGCTCCAATCACAAAGGGCTCTCACCGTCGTATATCCACGACAACCACAAACTTAATTTCCATTTCGGGCGGCATAATCATCGGCTCAGGTGGTCTCACACCCGGAATCTCACGAGCAATAGGGATATCCTTAAGTCCCGCTATCGCCGTAGGCACCTCTCACACCGTCGCTGTAAACGGTGCTCTAACAGTCTCAACAAACAAATTGCCTTTCATTATCTGCCTTGCAGAAAATCAAAGCCCTTTCTCTCGACAGTCAAACATCCTGTGGCACTACGCCAACCAATCCCATGCACTGGGTCAAACACTAAGCTGCCACAGACACCAATATGTCTGCCGGCATAATTTACGGCCTCTGCTACACTGGACATGATCCACCAGCCTCCCCACTTACACAATGCCAACAGTAACCGGTACCTCAAGTGCATGTGGTAACGACTCTACCTCTAGTCTATGCAGGAATGCAACATGCTCTAACTCCGACTGCTGTGATGAAATCACACCTGCGACAACTCAAACCACAATCGTGGCGCCCTCCAACCGGGCGGCACAGATTCATCCGCTCGATGTAAGTGGTCGTCGCTCAGCCTGCCAACATATCTAGACCAAACACAAAGGGGGGCACGACCTCAGTCTATGCTCACACTGAGGTGCCGAAAGAGGTCTCTCGCAGACAGCCAATCCACGCTACCGCTGCGCCATTCTGATAAAAGGGCTGTTGCTGTCATCGGGGTCCACCCAACCCCCGATGTCTCAAGATGCCGGCGAATAATCCTGACTTTTTCCTCTGCCTCCAAAAGTAACTCCGGTCCCAAAGTCCTCCTCTCACCCACGTCACTCCAATATAAGGGAGACCGACGCTTGCGTGCATACAACGCTTCAAACGGAGCCATCTGGATGCTCGCCTGATAGCTGTTGTTGTACGCGAACTCAACCAAGGATAAGTGTCGGTACCACCCTCCTCCAAAATCCAAAACCTGTCAAAGATGGTCCGAGCAAACGGAAAGGTATCCTGGCGCAATCAACTCTCAGCCACGCATATCCTATGCGCCTCGTTCCTCAAATCATAGAACGCGCAATTCGACAACTGCGCACACCCTTTAGACACCAGAAGGCTGCCAAAGAGTCTCTCCATCATCACCAACCACGATTCCACCCCAAGAGGCTCCAAACCAAATCCTAAGAATCGGAGTGGTTTATCTGCCGAAACTGGCTCAACTGATCATTGGTGTCCCATAGCTCATCAGCTGTCAACTATCCACCCTGCCTCGGCGCCTCAGCACTAACCATTGGCACGGAGGGGCTACTTGCTCCATCAGTACTGCAGAAATCCCCACCCTTGAGGATGCTGCAAACGGGTGGTCTCAGAAGGAAGCACTGTCGAGCTGCCCGCTGCTCCGACAACTGTGTCACCAAACCAGACGCTCGCTCACTCTGCCGCTGAAAAGCCTCTGACAATCCTGTCTCCTGGGTCCGGAGCTCTCTGACTCCAATCTGGTATCCGGCCCGAAACAACTAGCTCAGACCCAACTGCTGCACCAAAGTGCACCCGGGTCAGGGCCCAAAGTCGGGGAGACACCGCTCGCCACGACACACAGCAAATCAGCACAACCCAAACACTCGACCCAATCTAGCGAAAGTCAAAAGACATCTCCCTATTTCTGTAACCTTATGTTGTCTGCAGCCAACATAATGGTTCAACAGAAATGGACTATGTCGATCCCTCTTCACTCACAGGAAGAGTTAACATATAAAAATCACCGACTTTCGCAAAATGTCACGCCACTCACGCCCTATCATCCTAGGGTCTGTCCAAAAGCCTAGGGTTTCCTAAGTCCCAACTGACCTATCCCTAAGCTCTGATACCAACTTAATCTGTCACGCCCCGGGTGTAAACCAGAACCCGGGCCCGTCTACAGATCCGCCGTGCATGCGGTATTTCCCACATACACGAAGCGTCGGTAACCTGCTCAGATAAGAAATAATAATAAAAGAGCATAATAATCAGAGCTGAAATAAAACTACTGTATCTCAGACAGATGCTGGAAGTAAAAGGTACAACAGTAAAATAAATACAGATGTCTCTCCCAGCTCACAACTATAATACAAACAGCTGGCAGAAGCCAGTCCCCAAAAAGAAATACAAGAAAACTGTCTGAGAAGTCCTGGTACCCAAAAATCTCCAGCTACGACCCTCGGTGGCTCTCTATCTAGTCCGCAATCCGCTTACCTCGATCAGTTGCTGACGGCCCAGCAACTCCCACAGAGGACTCTGCAAAACAAGGGAAAAGAAAGGGACAAGAAAAACAATGGGGGTAAGTACTACTATAAACAGTAGCCTCCCCTAGTGGGTAAAGCCTCAGCTCAGATATGCCCACCAGGTGCTCAGAGGCAAAAAGGGGAAGAAGAAAAGAAGGGATGCAGATAAATGAAGCAACTGATAAAATGCTATCCCTAATATGCCTCTACATGACCAACCAATAAGGATGGGAAAAGTGATGCATCAGAATCAAGTAGCCTGTCATAATGACCCAATCTGACAGCCAGTGAACACTGGCACTGCCTGCTCTGCTGTCGAACTCAAGAAACCAGCATGGTGCCCGGCGCTCACACCGTGGAACTCAAGAAACTAGCATGGTGCCCGGCGCTCACACCGTGGAAAGCCTACTCCGGAGTGGCACTCGAGGGGAGCGACCCACACGAGTAAAGTAATATCACTGTATCAACATCTCTGTAACCACTGTCTCATAATAGCAGGACTGGATCGAGACTCAAGAAGTGGGAACAACCCTCCACTAAAGTAAGCCCGATCCCCGAACACCCAATCTGATGCAATAAAAACAATCCGGTCAACCACCCAAGATCCGTGGTCGCCGCAACCCCTGACAACTCAACCTGTCCCAAATCCCCAATACCTGCCTACACTGTCCAACATACGCTCGAACCTGAGCGATTAAGCCGCTAGTGCCAACAATGAAAGAAGAAAGAGAAAAGCATGGTTTCTCCTAAGTCAAGTCCCAAAATAGTGTAGCAGTAAAAGATGGCAATAATTATGTGACCAATTTAATCATGCAATGTTCCAATATTTGTCCAATTTCCAAGTATAACAGTTTAGAAGTGACATAAGCTAGGGTGACCGTCTCACATGAACAAACATCAGTTTTGCAGTCCTCTATTCCTATTTGTCTCCAAGTATACAGTTCCAGAATCAATAAGCGATTAAATCAGTGATTAATCTAACAATCATTTATTGGAGATCTGATAACAATTAATCAATTTCCTAGAGCATGCAAGTCTACCAATCAACACATTTGGCATTGTCAAAACGAGGGTACTCTGATATTCCTAGTGGGCATACAAAGAGAGGAGTACAACAACCACCCACCTGAAGCGCAACTGTCCCAACTCGTACAGTCAGAAAATACCAAAATTCCAATTCCTCGCTCCCACAAATTTAGCACACCCGCAACACTCCTGGTACAACAAGGAATCCACTAATTACACTAGGGTCCCAATTACAGCACTAATTACCACATACAACACACGAGTACCAAACTGTCAAATTATCACCTGCAACAAATGTCCAGAAAATTCCAATAAAAATATCACGGCGATCCTCGCGTCGATAGCTTCGCAACGGTACCTTGCACGCCCAAATCCGAGTTCTGTACACCAAGATAAAAATTCAGCAAGGGGGCACTCTCATACAAAATCTGGATTAAGGGCAGATTACTGTTCACAGAGAAATCTTAATTTTCACCTCGAAAGAAAATTCACAAAAATCCACTAAAAATACGAGCGCGTTCCTTGCGATCCGTAGATGAAAAAGTTGTATAAGCTCGTTTCCGTCAGACGCTCGTGCGCAAAGATATAGCCGAAACACTCCGCTGCTGTCAAGAATTCCATACAGAAAAAGGGGGTCACTTGTAGCCTCGAAAACCGTGCCAAAACCTCGAAACGGGAAAGCGCGACCAAAACGAAAGATGAAGTCCTACCTCTTAGGAGTCTGTCGGTGCAAGAATCGCAGGAAAATGATGTCGGGGTAGCCCAGGGGAGCAAAAACACAATCGCTGCGCCGAGGAAGAACACAAGAAAGCTACGTCGCGCCGCACCGTAAAATGGGAAACCTTGGGATTCGTGCCACTAAAATTCCTGAGATTTGGCAGAGAGTTGAAGGACTCAGAGATGAAGCTTTTTCCCAGAAATAGACTTGGGCTGAAGGTGCTCGGATTGGGAGAAAAATGAGGAAGAAGGCAGCTCGGGTAAGTTTAATTAGGCTGAGGGGGGGAAAAATTCCCTGCGCCCGGTGCACGTGCGCCCGCCAATGGCGGAGCGCCACGTGGCACCGACTCCCCGTGCACCGCGCCGTGGACCGCGCACCCGGCACGCCCGCTGGTCGCGTACGGCACCTGCTCCACCCCATTGCGTGGACCGGGCGCACAACACCGGCCAATCACAAAGTGCCACGTGTCCACCTGGTCCACCGTGCACCAAGCACCGAACTCCGTGGACCGCGCGCTGTGGACCACCCAACCGGAAGACGCCACGTGGCACCGCCTAAGTGCACGGCCGCCGCCGTGGACCGCGCGCCTGCCCGGGCGCCCGCGCGCTGCCCGCGCCCTGCCCGCGCCGCGCGCCGCCGCTGCTCCGCCTGCCCGAGGCCGCGCCGCCGCCCGCCGGTGCTGCCCGCCGCCGCCGCCGGCGCCGGCGATCGCCGGAAAGTACTGTTCCGGCCGGTGAACAGTAAAATACTGTAGCAAGCTCCAAAAAATCCAAGTAAATAGCCCATCTTGACCGTTTTCGCGCGCTGATTCCAAATCCGGCGTCCGTTTCGCCAAATTCCAATCCTAAAATTTGCCGGAGGCTCCCGGAAAGGTATTTTCATTCCGAATTTCGCGCCGAGTCCAAATTTGATATCCGATTTGCGCGAAAACTCTTCTAAACATCCAACGGGGTCTCCCGGTTATCCACGTGATCCATTTAAGCCCCGAATCCATCACTTGAATCCAAATTGGCGCGCGAACACCGCCGACATGCCCCGTAGGCCTCCCGAAGCTGCCGGTCACACTGTAGAAGCCCTGCAACGATCCGGGTCACCACAACTAGTATCTGAGAGTATAGGGGTACATCAAGTAGCTAAACTGGTGCCTGGGTAGACCGCTATCTAATCCGCGATCCTCTTACCTCGGTCCGCTGAGGAGGGTCCCGCAACTCCCGCAGACGACTCTGCAAAACAAAGGGGAAGAGAAAAAGAGAAAACAGTGGGGGTGAGAACTACTATAAAACAGTAGCCTCCCCCTAGTGGGTAGACCTCAACTCAGACATGCCCACTAGGACTATCAGAGGCGAAAAATAAAACAAAGGTGGTAAGCTGTAAATATGACTACAGATGATGGATAAAGCTACCACTACATGCCTCTAAGGTGCCAAGCTGAAAATATAGCTAAAGGTATGCATCAGAATATAAATGCCTGCCTGTCTAGACCCAATCGATACACCAGTAAGCACTGGTACTGCCTGCTCTGCCTGCCAAATCGGGTATGTCAGCCTACACATAACACCGTTAGGGGATGAGAGTCTCAAGGACTCGAAGTCTGAAAACCGCACACTCCGGAGTGGCACTCGAGGGGAGCGACCCACACGAGTAAAGTGCCTCAGTAACAAGTATCAAAGTCAGCAGGACTGGATCATGACACTGATCTAAGTGGAAAATCCATCCACTAAAAGAAGCCCAAATCCTCTCCCCCAATCTGATGCAATAACCACTGTCCGGTCAACCGCCCAAAATCCGCGGTTGCCGCAATGCCCTGCCCTCACAGCCTGCCTGTCCCAAATCCCCCAAATGTCTGACTACACTATCCCAGCCCTTGCTCGAACCCGAGCGCACTATCCCCTAAATCTAGATAACTGGAGAAAGAAATAAAAGCATGGTTTCTCCTAAGTCAGTTCCAGCATGATAGTGTAGCAGAAAAAGGTGGCCTAACTAAGTGACCATTCAAGCATGCAAAGTCCTTTATTTTATAACATGGTTTCAAGTATTCTAATCCTCACAAAATAGAAGTATGCCACTTAAATAATTTTCCACTTTACTAAGTTCTCCCAAGTCAGTCTATGTATATGCATAAGAGGTCCCAATATATATATGCAACATAATATATTTTAGCAAAACTCTTCCCGTGGGGTTTAGGCGACTTATCTTTTGCAAGAATTAACATTTAATTAATACTTAGTCCTCTTAAAGATGCAAACGCTAACCATAGTACAATCTTTCAATTAAACATGCCATAGTTATTTCTCCGGTTTATTAGCAATGTAACATAGGGATAGCTCAAATAGGCCTAGTGGGGACATCACAAGTAGGAGGTTAACAACGGTACCCACCTCGAGCGCTAAATTTGGGTCCCGAAAGCGAAGTCCACGCCCGATCCAAAAATCACCACAACACTGCACCACATACCCCAAAGAACACACACAATTATCATTCAATGTTCCAACCCAAAATCTGTCCCAAAATACACAGTCCACAATTTTGCCATTTTCACCTGCGAGATATGCCCGAAAAATTCCAGAAAAAATACTATCACGATCCTCGCGACGAACCGGTCGAAACGAGTACCTGCACGTTCACACACGAGTTTCCTACGCTGAGATCCAAATTCGACAAGGGGACCACCCCAAAATAAGTCAATCGCAAAAACTGAAACACAAAGTTCTGTAAACAGAGACTTTTCACCTTCGGAAAAAATTCAGAAAATTCCAAGAAAATTTGGGGATATTCCTCGTGATGTGTAGATGCAAAACGCCTTTTGAATCACCCCAATCTGATGCTTGTGCGCGAAGATATCGTCAAAATACCGCAGCGCTGTCCGAAACTCCGCGAAAGAAAAAGGGTCAAAAGAAAGCTCCGAGAACTCCAAGATAACCTCGAAAAGAGGGAAAACTCAAAACAGTGAAATCGGAGCCCTACCAGTTGAGAATCCAACGGCATGAAAATCGCCTGAGTCGGAGGTCGGGGTAGGCCGGGGGAGTCCGTGCACTGAAATGTGACGAAACGGGTCGCCGGTGAACGAGCGTCGCGCCGCGCCGTAAAATCGAGAACCTCGGGATGTGTGCCACGAAAAGTCCCAAGGATGCACTGAGGGGTGTAGCTCTGGTGGAGGAAGAAATGCCTAGAAGGAACCTCTGTGAAAAACTGCCCAGAAGAAGAGAAAACGGGCCCCCAAAACCATATTTATAGGCAATTCCCACTAATGGGCCTTTGCGGATTCGGGCCTAACTTCGGGCGCCCGAATCCGCAAAGGGGGGTCGGACGAACCACCGTCCGACGCGCTCGAAACGCCCCGGTGCTGACACGTGTCCCGCACAGCAAACAGCTGTGCGGGGCGCGCCAGGAGCTGCCGCGTGGCCCGCCTGGATGGGGACGCGTGTCCCGCACAGCGAACAGCTGTGCGGGGCGTGCCCCATGCCGACACGTGGCCCGACCGGGCAGCGGGTTTAACTGGCGCCCGCGAACGCCCGCGCGCCACGCGTCCCATTACTGTTGCGATCAGGCGCGCGGGTAGGCGCAGCCTGACCGCCTGCCAGGCACGAGCCCCGAGGCGCCAGCACGCGCCCCTCGTGCGCCGCGCCTCATGAGCCCATCAATAGCCTGCCGCCACATGTCCCTGCGCCGGGTCTATGTACCCGCGCGGGGAACTCCGTGGACCGCGCACCTGGCACCGGCCAACCACAGCTCGAAACGTGGCTCCCGCCCGATTTCCTGCACCGCCGCTCAAACCGTGCACCCGCCGCCGAAATTCCGTGACCGCGCGCCGAAAGCCCACCTATCACCGCCTGCCACGTGTCCCTGCGCCGGGCTCGTGCACCCAGCCGCGCCGCTCCATGACCGAGTGCTGCGGACCGGCCAATGACGGGCCGCCACGTGGCAATCCGGCGGTCCACGGTCCCCCCCATGCACCAGAAATCACTAAAAACTTCCGGGAGTCCGTTTTTGGGCATCCGGACTCAGAATTTAACAAGCAAATAGCCGTTTTCAAGCGTTTTTCCGCGCTGAATCCAAATACAACCTCCGTTTGGCCCAAAACCTTTTCTAAAATTCGGCAAACGAAGCCGAAGGCCAAACTAACAATAAATACCACAATGGATCCATCTGTGCCATCCCTTTGATACACTGTGGACCAGACACACCATCAACAGGTGTTTTACACATTGGATTCACGGGAAAAACAGTGCATGGGAATCTGGACCATCACATCCTCCCCTACTAAAAAAAGTTTCGTCCTCGAAACAAAAGTCATACCTCAAGCCGGGGCCTCGAACAAGTGGGGGTAGGCATCCCTCATCGCTGACTCCAGCTCCCAAGTAGCCTCGCGCTCGCTCTGGTTGCTCCACAGAACCTTCACATAAGGAATGGCCCGGCTGCGCAACTCTCTAACCTCACGGTCCAAAATCCGCAACGGCCGCTCGACATAGCTCAAGTCCTCAGCGATCTCCAGTGGGGCGAAATCAATGATGTGCGACGGGTCATAAACATACCTCCTCAGAGTAGATACATGAAACACATCGTGAACACCAGCAAGTCTGGGAGGAAGTGCAAGCCTGTAGGCAACTGGCCCTACGCGCTCCAATACCTCAAAAGGTCCAATATAACGAGGGCTCAGTTTCCCACGAATCCCAAATCTCCGAATCCCCTTCGAAGGCGAGACTTTCAAAAAGACATGATCGCCCACCTGAAACTCTAAGTCTCGCCGTCGGGTATCAGCATAACTCCTCTGTCGACTCTGGGCGGTCTCAAGGTGTCGTCGTATCAGTCTGACCTTCTCCTCTGCCTCTAACAGTAGATCAGGACCCAAAGTCTTTCTCTCACCCACGTCACTCCAATATAGGGGTGACCGACACTTGCGTCCATACAACGCTTCAAACGGAGCCATCTGGATGCTCGCTTGATAGCTGTTGTTGTACGCAAACTCAACCAATCCCAGGTGTCGGTACCACCCTCCTCCAAAGTCCAGGACGCATGCTCTCAACATATCCTCGAGAATTTGAATGGTGCGCTCTGACTGTCCATCGGTCTGTGGGTGAAATGCTGTACTAAAACGGAGCTGCGTCCCCAAGGCCGTCTGTAAACTCCTCCAGAAATGCGAGACAAACCTCGGGTTTCTATCTGATACAATGGAAACGGGTACCCGTGCAATCTGACCACCTCAGCTAAGTACATCTGTGTAAGTCGCTCCAACGGCCAAGTCATCTGAACCGGTAAAAAGTGAGCGGACTTGGTGAGTCTGTCCACGACTACCCAGATCGCATCCGCTCTAGTCTGTGCTCTCGGCAACCCAGTGACAAAGTCCATAGTGATATGATCCCACTTCCATTCAGGGATTGGGAGACTCTGCAACTTGCCAGCAGGTACACGATGCTCAGCCTTTACTTGCTGGCAGGTTAAGCAGTGTGCCACAAATCTCCTGATGTCTCTTTTCATACCACTCCACCAAAACTGTGCCTTGAGGTCCTTATACATCTTAGTCCCACCAGGATGGATGGTATAAGGTGTATAATGGGCCTCCCGCAAGATCTGCTCTCGAATCTCTGAGTCCATAGGCACGCAAGCTCGGTCCCTGTACCGCAGTACTCCCGCAGCATCAACTAAAAAATCCCCTGTCACTCCAGCCTGAATCTGCTCTCGAATCCTCATCAAGTGGGGGTCCTCACTCTGTTTCTCTCGAATCCTGTCTAACAGAGTGGGCTGCACGACTAAGGACAAAGTCTAGCAGAGACCCCAGGGGACACCACCTCTAACTCTAATCGTCTCATCTGCTCAAGTAATGGCGCCTGGCCGGTGATCATCAAGGATAGGCTCTGTACTGCTCTCCTGCTCAGGGCATCAGCGACCACATTGGCCTTGCCGGGATGGTAGAGTATGTCCACATCGTAATCCTTTAACAGTTCCAACCATCTGCGCTGCCTCAAGTTGAGTTCCTTCTGTGTGAACAGGTACTTCAAACTCTTGTGGTCGGTGTAAATCTCGCAGTGCTCCCCATACAGGTAATGGCGCCACAACTTCAGTGCGAAAATCACAGCAGCTAGCTCCAGGTCATGGGTAGGGTAATTCTTTTCATAGTCCTTAAGTTGCCGTGAAGCAGAAGCGATTACCCTACCCTCCTGCATCAACACGCAACCAAGTCCACTGTACGATGCATCACTGTAAATCACGTATCCTTTCCCCATAACAGGGAGGGAAAGGATAGGAGCTGACATCAACCTGTTCTTTAATTCCTCAAAGCTCCTCTGGCAATCCTCACTCCAGATAAACTTAATTCCTTTACGCGTCAAACGAGTGAGGGGTGCGGAAAGTTTCGCAAAACCTTCCACAAACCGACGGTAATATCCGGCCAAACCCATAAAACTGCGAACCTCTGCTACCGTCGTCGGTCGGGGCCAGTCCCGGACTGCCTCAATCTTCGCCGGGTCCACCGCCACTCCTGCGGCTGAGATCACATGGCCCAAAAAGGCAACCTCTCGAAGCCAAAATTTGCACTTAGATAACTTGGCATACAACTTCTTCTCTCTTAGAAGTTGCAGCACGATCCTCAGGTGCTCCTCGTGCTCCACATCACTCCGAGAATAAACCAGGATGTCATCAATGAACACTACCACAAACCGATCTAGGTAAGGTCGAAAGATCCTGTTCATCAAATCCATAAATGCGGCAGGGGCATTAGTCAATCCAAAAGGCATGACGGTGAACTCATAATGCCCGTACCGTGTCCTGAATGCCGTCTTTGGGACGTCCTCGGCCTTCACCTTTAATTGGTGGTAATTAGACTGTAAGTCAATCTTGGAGAAGACACAAGACCCTTGTAGCTGATCAAATAAGTCATCAATGCGCGGCAAAGGGTACTTGTTCTTGATGGTCACTTTATTCAGCTCCCGGTAATCCACACAAAGTCGAAGTGAACCATCCTTCTTCTTCACGAACAGCACCGGCGCTCCCCAAGGCGATACACTTGGCCTCACGAAACCCTTGTCCAGTAAATCCTGAAGTTGCGCCTTCAACTCTCGCAGCTCAGCCGGTGCCATTCGGTAAGGAGCCTTGGAGATTGGCGCAGTTCCTGGGACTACGTCAATCAAAAACTCGATCTCCCTATCCGGCGGCATACTAGTCAGCTCTGGTGGAAACACATCCGGGAACTCGTGGACAATAGGGATATCCGCGAGTCCCGGTGCCGCCGTAGGCTCCTCAACTACACTAGCCAAAAAGGCTACGCATCCACTGCGCATCATCTGCCTCGCACGAGAAGTCGAAACTACTGAGGCGAAGAAAGAACTCTGCCACCCTCTGTACACAAACACCTCCTGGCCTGGCTCGCTAAAAGTCACAGTACTTGCGGCACAATCTATAGTCGCAAAATAGCGAGCCAGCCAATCCATCCCAAGTACCACATCAAAGTCTCGTAGCTGAGTCAGGACCATCAGGTCCACTGGCAAGATCCACGACTCGATCTGCACAGGGCAAGACCAACAACACTCCTCTACATGCAAAGTATGATCTGGAATCTGTACCTCTAATGCATGTGGCAACTGACCTAACTCTAGTCCATGGGATGTTGCGAATGCTCTACTGATAAAAGAATGTGATGCACCGGTATCAAATAAAGTGCGAGCTCTACTGCCAGAAAGTAAAATGATACCTGCCACCACGTGGTCGGCTGCCAAGGAGTCCTCAACATGGGCGGCATAGACTCGCCCGCTATGCGCTGGTGGTCGGTAGTCTGCTGGGTGGGAGGAAGGAGCCCTGCTCGCTGGAGCATAGGCCCTCTGCTGGGGCGCAGAAGGAACAGATGCCGAGGAAGGAGCCGTCAATGGCGCATAGGGGCAAGTAGCTCCGACGTAGTTGCATTTTCTGCCGAGGACAACATACTTTTGATACTTGTGACCTGAGGCCCCTGCTGCCGCAATTGCGACCTCTGCTGCTGCGAGTGCTGCTGCTGTCGTGGGTGCTGCTGCTGCTGATGCTGTGGGGGCCTCTGGGATCCACCAGGCCCTCGCCTCTCCGAACACCCGCGGCCTGAAAACTGAGGCGGCGGGGGTCGGGGCGGCCTCCAGGAACTGGCCTGTCCCCCATCATCCTGCACCGGTCGCTTCCTGTCAGAACCCCGAGCGACCAAGCCTCCACGTCTGGCGACGACGTGGTCTCCCCTCTCGACCCACTGTGCATGCTCTACTGCCTCCTCCAAGGTCTGTAGCCTCTGAACGTGCACCAAAGTATAGATCTCTGGGCGCAGGCCCGACTCAAAGAGCTCCACCTGGTGCGGTCCATCCCCGGCGACATAGGGCACGCAGTTGAGTAACCGCGTGAACTCCTGGAAGTAGTCCAATGCTGTCCGGTCGCCCTGCTGAAGGTTCTTCAAATCATCTTCTAGCTTTTTCTTCACGCTCGTAGAAAAGTACGTATCCAGAATCATCCTCTTGAACTCTGACTAAGATAGCTGTCGGGTGATCTGAAACTCCAGGGGCTCTACCCGACGCCACCACGCATCTGCATCCCCGTCCAAGCAATGTACCGCCATGTGTACTCTGTACCTCTTGTCGATGAAGAAGTCCCGAAACAACTTCTCCATTGCTGAAAGCTAAGTCCCGACCTCCCAAGGCTGAGTACTCCGCCCAGAAAACCTAGGCGGTCCCCGCTGACAGAACTGGGTGAGTCTATCAGCAATCTCCTGCTCCTCCGCTGGGGTCAATGGCTGGATCGCTCCCTGAGCACCGCTGCTCGAAGATGGTGCCGCAGGCACTAGCGGTATAGTCGGTGGTATAATAGGTGGTGCGGGGGCCTCAACAGTAGTAGGGGGAGGTGCCCCAACCTGAGCGAGCAGCTGCTCAATCCTCTGCTCCTGCCGGCGGTGACCCTCCGCCAGCTGGGCCACCATGGCCCTCAACTCGCTAATCTCTGAAGGCCCGGACTGCTCCGGCTCCTCCGGGGGTGTAGGAGTACCCCGGGTAGGAATCCGCCGCCTAGGAGGCATCCTGTCACACAAGGAACCACAGATCAGTAAACGAAACCACACTCGACCCAATCTAGCGAAAGTCAAAGGCATCCTCCTATTTCTGTAACCTTATGTTGTCTGCAGCCAACATAATAGTTCGCCAGAAATAGGACATGCCAATCCCTCTTCACTCTCTGGAAGAGTCAAACGAATACATAATTAAATTGCCGACTTTCGCATAATGTCGCGTCACTCACGCCCTGTCTTCCTAGGGTCTGCCAAAAGCCTAGGGTTTCCTAAGTCCCAACTGACCTATCCCTAAGCTCTGATACCAACTTAATCTGTCACGCCCCGGGTGTAAACCAGAACCCGGGCTCGTCCACAGATCCGCCGTGTACACGGAATTTTTCGTGTACACGAAGCGCTGGCAACCTGCTCAGATATAGATGATATAATAAAAGAGCATAAATAAGAGCTAAACTACAACTAGTACATCTCAGATAAAGCTGGAAAGTAAAAATACAAAAGTAAACTCTCAATAATACAAGTGTCTCTCCCAGCTCACTAATCAAATACAACCAGCTGGCCGAAGCCAGACCCAAAAAAAAATGAAAAGTACGAGTATCTGAGAGTATAGGGGTACATCAAGTAGCTAAACTGGTGCCTGGGTAGACCGCTATCTAATCCGCGATCCTCTTACCTCGGTCCGCTGAGGAGGGTCCCGCAACTCCCGCAGACGACTCTGCAAAACAAAGGGGAAGAGAAAAAGAGAAACAGTGGGGGTGAGAACTACTATAAAACAGTAGCCTCCCCCTAGTGGGTAGACCTCAACTCAGACATGCCCACTAGGACTATCAGAGGCGAAAAATAAAACAAAGGTGGTAAGCTGTAAATATGACTACTGATGATGGATAAAGCTACCACTACATGCCTCTAAGGTGCCAAGCTGAAAATATAGCTAAAGGTATGCATCAGAATATAAATGCCTGCCTATCTAGACCCAATCGATACACCAGTAAGCACTGGTACTGCCTGCTCTGCCTGCCAAATCGGGTATGCCAGCCTACACATAACACCGATAGGGGATGAGAGTCTCAAGGACTCGAAATCTGTAAACCGCACACTTCGGAGTGGCACTCGAGGGGAGCGACCCACACGAGTAAAGTGCCTCAGTAACAAGTATCAAAGTCAGCAGGATTGGATCATGACACTGATCTAAGTGGAACAATCCATCCACTAAAAGAAGCCCAAATCCTCTCCCCCAATCTGATGCAATAACCACTATCCGGTCAACCGCCCAAAATCCACGGTTGCCGCAATGCCCTGCCCTCACAGCCTACCTATCCCAAATCCCCCAAATGTCTGACTACACTATCCCAACCCTTGCTCGAACCCGAGCGCACTATTCCCTAAATCTAGATAACTGGAGAAAGAAAATAAAAGTACGGTTTCTCCTAAGTCAGTTCCAGCATGATAGTGTAGCAGAAAAAGGTGGCCTAACTAAGTGACCATTCAAGCATGCAAAGTCCTTTATTTAATAACATAGTTTCAAGTATTCTAATTCTCACAAAATAGAGGTATGCCATTTAAATAAATTTCCACTTTACTAAGTTGCCACAAATCAGTCTATGTATATGCATAAGAGGTCCCAATATATATATATGCAACATAATATATTTTAGCAAAACTCTTCCCGAGGGGTTTAGGCTGTAGAGTTATTTAGGATCCACCAGGATCTAAATAGGTACTATCAAACACCTAGAGGGGGGTGAATAGGTGTAATATTATAAAAACCAATCTCAGTGCAAAAATAAAAAACCAATGCGGAAATAAAAATCAACACACCGAGATTTACGTGGAAACTCCAATCCAGGAGAAAAACCACGGGACCAACACGCAATAACAATCCACTAAGAAAAGAAGAATAACAAGGTGATTACCGACTCCACGGACTCAAACCCCTCCTTCAACTTCTTCGGACCTTGCGCTCACCGATTGCACGTCCACTGCACACGTTCGAATCCACGAACGCCACTCGAATCCACGAGCACACGTTTCGAATCCACGAAACGCCTTTAGCACACCGAATCCACGATGCCACGTCGAATCCACGACGCAAACTCAGCCGATAAGAAATATTGGCTTCGATGGTGATCCTTTGCTTAGATTATCAATGAAGAACCGTAGAAGGAATCTCTAAGCAAAGATTAGATCAATTCGACAAAAGATATGTTCTTGAAAGAACCATCGAATTGACCTAAAAGAGGCAATAAAGAAGGACGATAAAAACCTAGCCTCTAGGGTTGCTCTCAAGTGTTTTCGGTTTTTGGTCCCCGTTCTTGAGAAACCCTAAGTGTCTATTTATAGTTTAGAAACCTTTGGAAAGAGATAAGAATCAAAAACATACCTTATCTGGAAATTTTCAGGACGGCGATCCGGATCGGGATTACTGCGATCCGGATCGTCGTAACGAGATTGACGATTCCAGAAATCCAAGGGTTCGGGATCCGGATTGAAGGCCCGATCCGGATCGTTCATGAATTTCAGCAACATCCAATGTTCGGGATCCGGATCAGAATAGGCTTGGATCCGGATTGGATTTGCACATGAACTAATACCCTTCGGGATCCGGATTGGATCATCTGATCCGGATCCTGAACATGTCCCATGTCCAGTTTTTGATTTTTATGCAATTAAAAATTCATCCAAGTGTTTCTACACTATAAGAAAGTATTCGGATCACCAAAATTATTTAGTTAAACATACCTGATCCTTTTGAATACTTTCTTCTTGAGATTGATGTAACTGATCCACAATTCTTCATCTTCAATCTTCAAGACTCAAGACACTGAGTGTCAACTTGAGCTCTTGTTGAATCTTCTCTAAGTCTTTGATTGCTGATTGACAATTTGATCCCTTTAAGACTCCGACTCAACTCACTGACTTGACTCACGAAATATGCCAACACCAAAATGCCGTAACAATCTCCCCCTTTGGCAATTTCGTGACAAAACCCAAAAATACATAAAACGCTCAAGTCACTCATCTTAAACCAAAAAATCGAAATTCAATGTCATCACCAAAACATTGATTTTCTTTGCGTGAAAGATCCAATAAATACAAAATTACATTTGAACCAAACAGTCCTAGAACATACTCTATGACTTAGGACTTGGAGTCTTAAAGTGATGTAATTCCTGCAAAACAAAACTCCAAACAAAATCAAACGTTAGTCGTTAGAAATTAAAATCCTACATTTGATTCGTCCTTTTGGTTCTTTTGTTTTTCGGCTCTTTCAATTTTTTCTTTATCTCCCCCTATCTTGAGCATCTCACATCTCTAACATGTTCTCCATGTTCTCCATGTTCTTGAGCATCTATGTTCTCCCCCTTTGTGATACGATCATCATTTTTCGTTCTCCCCCATTTTTCATTTTCGTTTGTCCTCTTGATGATCTCATCTCCGTCATTTCTCTTCTCCCCCTTTTTGTCACAAATTGTCAAACAGTGAACATACTAGACAAAAGGAAATCACTAACAACATTAGTTCATAGAGAAAGAGAGATAAAAGCTCAGTTCCGGTATATAACAAAAATGCAGATTGCGTACCGGTACCAGAAAGCAAAAATCAAATAATTTCTTGAAACAAATCCAGATTTTAGAATCTTTTCAAATACCGATTTGTATTCCATCAAGAAATCAATTTAAGTGCTTTAATCAATGAATTAACACAGATGTCATTCAATCCAATTAATTTCACAAAATTAAAAAGATTTACTCCTAAATCATGAAAAACAAAGATAAAACATTATAAACAGTTTTTCATGTTATATTCATCAAACACAAGTCATCAAAAATAATCTTGAGATCCAAACTCTATCAAGATGTAACGAATTTACAAAGATGACTTACGGAGATTTCCAAATGACATCAATCTTGAATTCTACCCTTTCATCAGAATAATTTAGAAAAATTCCATAATAACCAGAAAAAGTATGTAAGCACTTTAGCGCATCAACTTTAAACAAAAGTCATCGTTTCATGCAACAAGAAATAGATTATACCAAATCTATCAAAAATACTCAAAAATGAAACGAAAATTTATGAAAATTAAAACCCTTAAAGTTGAACAACTTCAATCACATCTAACCTGATCTTATGCGTAATGCCTTTATCAAATCATCAATTTGGTAAAGAAAATGAAATACCAAGATCAATAGATGTTTGAAATCCCAGATAAGTTAGATAATATATCTAGACAATCTGTTGAAGAGAGTGGCTCTTTGAGCATCTTTTATCAAAAATCCCACCTTATACCAACCATGAAATATGACTGAGTCAAGTATTTCAATATGCATTTCATCAACAATTTAAAAACAAAAAATTTGCTTTGCATACATGGGGTATCTTTTTCTTTTTCTTTTTCCTCCATGTGGTGGTAGTTTTCACACTCCTCATTGGGATGTAACTCTTTCCACATCTTTTGAGCATTTTACTTTTCTTTGACTCCCCCTCAATTGGCTATCAATTATTTAATATATAAGGTATTCAACCAAAAATTGATCTCGCATTCATACTCGACTAAGCAATCAAATAAGATAATGACTATACCAAGAGATCATTGAGAGAGAAATTGACTTTGATCACTTAAAAGATGACTTAATTAACATAAATGATCATTGCAACATCGAAATATTATGATATCAAAAGCATAATAGATTTCTAAATGCGTGAAAGGATGCAATTAAAGTCAATTATAACCAATGCTCAATTAAAAAAAAACTCCTATAATGAAGTATCTTCAAGATTATGATTATGGAGTAAAGTTGATAATCCATATAAAATTAATTTGGAGTGAATGAACGTGAAACCCTTTTTATTCAATGCACTTGTTCGTTAAAAACCTTTTGTTCAAAAACAAAGTATAAAAACAAAGAGCATTGAAAAACATGTAATGCAAAGATTAAGAAAAATATGAAGGGAAAACCAATCAAAGCATTACATACAGTCATAAGCTATTTAGAACTTAAGACAAGGAAAGATATCACCTTTCCGAATCCAAAATCGCTGGATTTTGGGTTGTCTTGATTCGTTGTGGCCGGGGGTTGTCCGCTTTGACTGTTGATCCACCTTAGGTCTTTGCCTCGCAATAATCCACTTGTATGATTGATGTTGTGGCTCGGACCTTTGGTGGGTTGAGTGAACTCCTTTGACTTGATGTGTCTTTTGATTCCGTTGAGTCCGCTCCGTAGATGAAGTTGCCGAAGGATTTTTCTTTCTCTTTTTCGGGCAATTCTTCACCAAGTGTCCTTCAAGTCCACATAGGTGACAAGTTCTTCCTTTCAATTTCATTGTGGAACTTGAAGCCTTCACAGTTTGGTCCTTTTTAAATCCCAAACCAACCTTGCTTGTTTGACCTAATCCGGACATACAATCAAGTTTCTTGGAACCGGTTGAAAGCCTTTGTATGTCGGATTTAAGTTGATGAACTTGCTTGGTCAAAGCTTGGTTGGTGACATGAATCTCCTCAAACTGCTTTTCAAGAAAACCAATCTTGTCCATATATGATTTTGCGTTCGTCTCCGATTGGTTTAGCTTTTCTTGGAGGATTTTATTGTTATCCAATAACCGTCTCGTTCCTCCTCGAGATCATGAAGTTTGATCTTTAAAGCTTGATTCTCGTCTTGAACCTCAAGTCGTTGCTTCCTCAACTTCTTGATATGCTTGGCCATCTTCTTTGATTCCGCAAGAAGTTGTTGGTATGCCTCAACGAGTTCTTCTTCGTCCGACTCCCCCTCACTTGATGACTCTCCTCCGGATGTTGATGTTTCATGCAAAATCAAAGGAATAGAGTCAGTGACTAAAGATGATAAGCACAAATTAGAAGAGGGAATTTGAGAGGCATGAAAAGCAACAAATTTTTCTTTTTCCTCTTCACTTGAGGTCGATTCATCGAAACTAGAATCGTCCCAAGTTTTTGCTTGCAAAGCCTTCTTTTTGTATGATTTCTTAGAAGGACAATCCGTTGAAATATGGCCGTAGCCTTTGCATCGATAACATCGGATTTCCCCTTCGAAATCATCTTTTTCTTTTTCTTTAGAAGGTTTTGCAACGCCTTTGAGTTTAGAGGATTTAGAACCCGATGATCCTTTAGATGGTTTCGTGGATGAAGATCCATCGGTTCGATTCTTCCAAAATTTCCGACGAAATTTCTTTGTGATCCGCGCCAATTGTTCTTCAAAATCGGCAAAAGAGATTTCATCGTCGGAACTTGATTCGTCATCTTCTTCCTTTGTTGATTTGAATGCAATACCTGTAAGCTTAGAAGAAGACTTGGAAGAAATTTGATTAGTAGGAAAAGTCATCTCATAAGTTTGTAAAGCACCTACTAATTCCTCTACACTCATCTCATCCGGATGACTAACGGTTTCAATGGCGGTAACCTTTGCCCTAAACCGTTCCGGAAGAGTCCGAAGTATCTTTCTTACAATTTTCGACTCCGGGATCTTTTCTCCTAAATTAGCACATGTATTAATTACATCTTGAAGTCTAGTGTAATAATCTGTAAACAATTCATGCTCTTCCATATGAATAGAGTCAAATTGACTTGTAAGCATCTGGAGCTTTTGAATTTTTACAAGATTAGTACCCTCATGTGTAATTTTGAGAATATCCCAAATTTCCTTCGCGGTTTCACACGCGGAAATTCGTGTAAACTCAGTCGAGGAAAGAGAATTAAATAAAGCGTTCATACCTTTCCCATTGTAAGAAGATCTTTCGATTTCCTCTTTGGACCATCTAGAGCGAGGTTTTGGGGTAGTAGAATTTCCTACTTCCTCAACCGGATGCACCCAACCGTATTCCACGGTTTGCCAAACACGCTCATCAATTGAGATGAGAAAAGCTCTCATCCGCACTTTCCAATATGCATAATTGGTCCCATCAAAAAGAGGAGGTCTAAAAATATTACCACTTTCACCCGACATGATAGATAAACCTAAAACCCGCTCTGATACCAATTGTAGAGTTATTTAGGATCCACAAGGATCTAAATAGGTACTATCAAACACCTAGAGGGGGGTGAATAGGTGTAATATTATAAAAACCAATCTCAGTGCAAAAATAAAAACCAATGCGGAAAATAAAAATCAACACACCGAGATTTACGTGGAAACTCCAATCCAGGAGAAAAACCACGGGACCAACACGCAATAACAATCCACTAAGAAAGAAGAATAACAAGGTGATTACCGACTCCACGGACTCAACCCCTCCTTCAACTTCTTCGGACCTTGCGCTCCACCGATTGCACGTCCACTGCACACGTTCGAATCCACGAACGCCACTCGAATCCACGAGCACACGTTTCGAATCCACGAAACGCCTTCAGCACACCGAATCCACGATGCCACGTCGAATCCACGACGCAAACTCAGCCGATAAGAATATTGGCTTCGATGGTGATCCTTTGCTTAGATTATCATTGAAGAACCGTAGAAGGAATCTCTAAGCAAAGATTAGATCAATTCGACAAAAGATATGTTCTTGAAAGAACCATCGAATTGACCTAAAAGAGGCTATAAAGAAGAACGATAAAAACCTAGCCTCTAGGGTTGCTCTCAAGTGTTTTCGGTTTTTGGTCCCCGTTCTTGAGAAACCCTAAGTGTCTATTTATAGTTTAGAAACCTTTGGAAAGAGATAAGAATCAAAAACATACCTTATCTGGAAATTTTCAGGACGGCGATCCGGATCGGATTACTGCGATCCGGATCGTCGTAACGAGATTGACGATTCCAGAAATCCAAGGGTTCGGGATCCGGATTGCAACTTTCCGATCCGGATCGTTCATGAATTTCAGCAACATCCAATGTTCGGGATCCGGATCAGAATAGGCTTGGATCCGGATTGGATTTGCACATGAACTAATACCCTTCGGGATCCGGATTGGATCATCTGATCCGGATCCTGAACATGTCCCATGTCCAGTTTTTGATTTTTATGCAATTAAAAATTCATCCAAGTGTTTCTACACTATAAGAAAGTATTCGGATCACCAAAATTATTTAGTTAAACATACCTGATCCTTTTGAATACTTTCTTCTTGAGATTGATGTAACTGATCCACAATTCTTCATCTTCAATCTTCAAGACTCAAGACACTGAGTGTCAACTTGAGCTCTTGTTGAATCTTCTCTAAGTCTTTGATTGCTGATTGACAATTTGATCCCTTTAAGACTCCGACTCAACTTACTGACTTGACTCACGAAATATGCCAACACCAAAATGCCGTAACATAGGCGACTTATCTTTTACAAGAATTAACATTTAATTTAATACTTAGTCCTCTTAGAAAAGCAAGCGCTAACCATAAGTCCAATCTTTCAATTAAGCATGCCATAATTATTTCACCGGTTTATTAGCAATGTAACATAGGGATAGCTCAAATAGGCCTAGTGGGGACATCACAAGTAGGAGGTTAACAACGGTACCCACCTCGAGCGCTAAATCCGGGTTCCGAAAGCAAAGTCCACGCCCGATCCAAAAATCACCACAACGTTGCACCACATACCCCAAAGAACACACACAATTATCATTCAATGTTCCAACCCAAAATCTGTCCCAAAATACATAGTCCACAGTTTTGCCATTTTCACCAGCGAGATATGCCCGAAAAATTCCAGGAAAAATACTATCACGATCCTCGCGACGAACCGGTCGAAACGAGTACCTGCACGTTCACACCCGAGTTTCCTACGCTGAGATCCAAATTCGACAAGGGGACCACCCCAAAATAAGTCAATCGCAAAAACTGAAACACAAAGTCCTGTAAACAGAGACTTTTCACCTTCGGGGAAAATTCATAAAATTCCAAGAAAATTTGAGGTTATTCCTCGTGATGTGAAGATGCAAAACGCCTTTTGAATCACCCCAATCCGATGCCTGTGCGCGAAGATATCGTCAAAATACCGCAGCGCTGTCCAAAACTCTGCGAAAGAAAAAGGGTCAAAAGAAAGCTTCGAGAACTCTAAGATAACCTCGAAAAGAGGGAAAACTCAAAACAGTGAAATTGGAGCCCTACCAGTCGAAAATCCAACGACGTGAAAATCGCCTGAGTCGGAGGTCAGGATAGGCCTGGGGAGTCCGCGCACTGAAATGTGACGAAACGGGTCGCCGGTGAACGAGCGTCGCGCCGCGCCGTAAAATTGAGAACCTCGGGATGCGTGCCACGAAAAATCCCAAGAATACACTGAGGGGTGTTGCTCTGGTGGAGGAAGAAATGCCTAGAGGGAACCTCTATGAAAAACTGCCCAGAAGAAGAGAAAAAGGGCCCCAAAACCATATTTATAGGCAATTCCCACTAATGGGCCTTTGCGGATTCGGGCCCAACTTCCGGGCGCCCGAATCCGCAAAGGGGGGGTCGGACGAACCCCTGTCCGACGCGCCCGAAATGCCCCGGTGCTGACACGTGTCCCGCACAGCAAACAGCTGTGCGGGGCGCGCCAGTTTGCTGTGCGGGGCGCGCCAGGAGCTGCCGCGTGGCCCGCCTGGATAGGGACGTGTGTCCCGCACAGCGAACAGCTGTGCGGGGCGCGCCCCATGCCGACACGTGGCCCGACCGGGCAGCGTGTTTGACTGGCGCCCGCGAACGCCCGCGCGCCACGTGTCCCATTACTGTTGCGGTCAGGCGCGCAGGCAGGCGCAGCCTGACCGCCTGCCAGGCACGCGCCCCGAGGCGCCAGCCCGCGCCCCCCGTGCGCCGCGCCTCATTAGCCCATCAATAGCCTACCGCCACATGTCCCTGCGCCAGGTCCATGCACCTGCGCGGGGAACTCCGTGGACCGCGCACCTGACACCGGCCAACCACAGCTCGAAACGTGGCTCCCGCCCGATTTCCTGCACCGCCGCTCAAACCATGCACCCGCCGAGCGAAATTCAGTGAGCCGCGCGCCGAAAGCCCACCTATCACCGCCTGCCACGTGTCCCTGCGCTGGGCTCGTGCACCCAGCTGCGCCGCTCCATGAACCGAGTGCTACGGACCGGCCAATGACGGGCCACCACGTGGCAATCCGGCGGTCCACGGTCCCCCCCATGCACCAGAAACCACTAAAAACTTCCGGGAGTCCTTTTTGGGCATCCGGACTCAGAATTTAACAAGCAAATAGCCATTTTCAAGCGTTTTTCCACGCTGAATCCAAATACGACCTCCGTTTGGCCCAAAACCTTTTCTAAAATTTGGCAAACGCAGCCGAAGGCCAAACTGACAATAAATACCACAATGGATCCATCTGTGCCATCCTTTTGATACACTGTGGACCAGACACACCATCAACAGGTGTTTTACACATTGGATTCACGGGAAGAACAAGGCATGGGAATCTGGACCATCACAGATCAGCTCCGGAGAGAGAGATGTCCAGTGTTGCCTGATTATGGAACAGTCGAATGGATCGAGACCCACGAGGTCGCCACGATTCCAGTCTCAGGGTCATGGGTCTCAGAGGAGACAGAGGTCCGGAGGTTCTCGACAGTCGAGGCTCCAGCAGCAGTGTCAGGATGAGTGCGTCATTTGCAGTGGGCCGTAATCATCGCCATAGTGTGACCTCAGGCAGGGGCGATGCTTTTCATGTGGATAGTCAGGATATTTTCAGGTAGAGTGTCCCAGAGTAGAGCTCATGGTTTTGCCGCTTGCGACGGCACCCCCACTATCCCTTCAGGATGAAGAGGTTCATCCGACTTACCGATAGGCTGATAGAGCCGTGATATCGAGGCAGATAGAGCGATGGCCACCAGCATCTAGTGGATGAGATTGTGCTGCCCGGTTGGAGGGCGCCCTGATTGTGGATCGAGTCATACCAGTAGAGCATCGGCATCTTTGCGTGGGCCAGAGATGGGACTGTTGGCTTATGCACGTGAGGATGTAGAGTACCGGGACTTCGTGGAGTGTACCGACCTCGCAAGATGGCGTGGTATGGAGAAATCACCTCGAACGTGTTCCATGTTTGTTTGCAGATGATTTCGGGTTGATTCGGATCGACGCGGAAGCCCCAGCTTGAATCGGAGTTTTTTTTCGGGCTTTGTGCGCCGTTAGAGAACTGGTTTGTTAGAGCCGCGACTCCACTGTGGTTTGCAGAAAATTGGGAAAGGTTTGGAACAGGTGTATTTTCAGTTTACAGTGAAGTTCGGAAGGTTTCGGACTAGTGCAGAGACCCCGAAGGCGAAAAGTGAGTTGGAGTCGGCAGATATGGGAGCCGATTTTTGGATTGAGCACCTTGACTCTACGATTGAGCTTTTTGAGTGGGGAAAACTTTGGACATGTGTATTTTTAGATTACAGCGGAGTTCGGAAAGTTCCGGACTGGTGCGGAGGCCCTGAGGGCAAAAAGTGAGTTGGAGTGGGCTTAATTGGATTATTTAATTGATTAATTAATTTATTAGTGTTGGCTGCGGAGGAAATTAGAGAAAGAAATAGTAAAGAAGAAAAAGGAATTAAAAGAGAGTGTGTTTGGTGTATGATTGGATTTAGTGTTGGTGTTGGCAGAGTGTTGGAGGATTATGAGGCTCTTTACGCCATGCACCATGCACCAACACTAATTAATTAAAGTGCCATGCCATCACCTTCTCTAAATGAAGAACATAGGATTTTTCCTCAAACAGAGGAATGAGAAGAAAGGGAAGGAGGAGAAGAAGAAGAATTGAGGTGAGGAAAATAGGGATTTTGATCGTCTCGACGGTGCGGATCTATTACTAGTAGCCGCGTGGTGCCGAGCGGAGCAAGCGTGCGTCGAACCTCTTGGAAGGTGCATTACAGTTTTTAGTGAGAGAGAGAGAAAGCTTGAAATGAGCTTGGTACTGGTGTTGGAGGTTCGTGTGTGTGTGTGTGGGTTGGTTGTGGTCTTTGAGTGGGGTGGACCGGCTGAGGGGCCGCGCGGGCGCAGCATGCGCGCTGCGCAGGTGCGCGCTGGCGCGCATGGCGCCGCGCGGGCGCTGCTCGGGAGTGCATAGGGCGCCGCGCGGGCACAGCCCGGGCGCTGTGCAGGGACGCACGGGCGTGCAAGAGCGCCGCGGGGCGCGCATCAAGCGCGGGGCGCGCGCTGCGGTTGGCTTGGTGTTCCGGAACCCGAATGGGGATTCCGGAACAGGGTGTTGGGTACCAGTACACCAAGGAGGGTACCGGTACCCCATCATGCAGGGTGTGTTTTTTTTGGGTTTTAAGCTTGGGCATTTCGGTAATTTTGCTTTTCTTCACCTGTTGACCGAATTGACCCCTCTTCTCTCTATATAAATGGACTCTCCTCTTCTCCCTTGGATACAGAGAAAAGGAAAAGAAAGAAAAGAAATGAGAGAAAGATGTTGGGTTATGTTAATATGGATCTAAATAGGGGAAAAAACACCTAGAGGGGGGTGAATAGGTGTAAACAATAAACACTCAAAAAATCATTGCGCAAATAAACCCAATGCGGAAAAATAAAAGAACACGCAAGATTTTTACGTGGAAAAACTCCAAACCGGAGTAAAAAACCACGGGACCGATAACACGGCGAAATCCACTAGAATTAACACACGTACAAGGTGATATAACGTACTCACAGACGACTCAACCTTTTACCATACGCTCCTAGTAGATCTTCCCGCTCGCTCCACGACGCTTCTCGAATCCACGATCCGCGCCCAACGCTGAATCCACAGCGTCCAACGTCGAGTCCACGACGTCCGACCGAATCCACGGTCTTCACCCAATACCACGCTTCGAATCCACGAACGTAGTTGCACCTTGAATCCACAAGGCCACGCGAGTCCACGCGCCGATTTGGGGTAAATCGTTGTTTGTTTTGGGTGGTGATGATCCGCCGAATACTTAGATTAAAGATAGATCGGAAATACCATCTAAGTATTCATTGATTTGATTCTACTCAAAATGTGAGTATGGAAAACCTAGAATCAAATCAATCAATATAGATGAAGAAACATAGAATAAATCTATTGATTTCCTTTCTTCTCTATATATGTGGATTTTTCTTTTCGGCTATTTTTTTCTGTAATAGCGGATGCCCTAGAAATGAATACAGGGCCTATTTATAGGTTAGAAACCATTGGAAGAAGATAGGATCAAAAACTGCCTTTTCTGGAGATTTTTACCGACGGCGATCCGGATTGCAGAAGCAAGAAAGACGATTTCCAGAAAAATGCTAGTTCGGGATCCGGATCACAAAGTCCGATCCGGATCGTTCATACAGTTTTACCAGAACATCAATGTTCGGGATCCGGATTGCAATTCCTGATCCGGATCGAGGAAGCAAACAGGTAAAACAAGTGTTCGGGATCCGGATCAGAGGATGCTGCGATCCGGATTGAACCAGTGTATGAACAAACACCCTTCGGGATCCGGATTGCCGAGTCCGATCCGGATCCTGAACATGTCCCATGTCCAGTTTTTGATGTTTAAGCAATTAAAATTCTTCCAGGTGTTTCTACACTATAAGAAGTATTCGGATCATCAAAAATCTTTAGTTAAACGTACCTGATCCTTTTGAATTCTTCTTTCTTGAGATTGAGGTATACGATCCAAAGTTTCTTCATCTTCAATCTTCAAGACTTAATACATTCACGAAATACGCCAACTCAAATTCCGTAACAATCTCCCCCTTTGGCGGTTTCGTGACAAAACACAAATCCACAAAAGAAAATTCAAAAAGATATTTTTGTTGCTATCACCATACAACAAAAATTTACAAAAGAGATCCAGAAATTAAAAACATGAGATAAACTCCTAAAACAGACTCTAGACTTAGACATCTGTAATCTCTGCACACAGAAAACATTCTTGACAAACAAATCGTTAGATACCTCAAGAATTGAAACATACAAAACCAAGTACAGAGATAGAGTTTATTCTCATCATGACATTTGAAGAATTCAGATATGTAAGAGAATCATAGTTAAAACCAACATATCTTCTAAGCATTCAAAAACCAAATGTCAAAGTATTAGTCCAACATCAACTTGTTAGTCATATTACATGCCCAAATAGTTAGTCGAATAGTTAGTATAGAGGCATGTCACAAATCACAAGAGAAAAACCAAAGTTGAGTTGAGATCATACTTACCTTAATGATTTCATATTCACAATGACATTCACAATTTCATTGTTCATCATGTTCATCATTGTTCACATCATCATTGTTCAAGTTTTCTCTAACTCTCTCCCCCTTTTTGTCACAAACAAGCCAAAAACAACAAAACAAAAGAGAGTTAAACAAAAATAAACAAACATGAAGAAAAGAAAATCCTGCAAAAACAACAAGAAGGTTAAAACACAAATTCACTCCTGAGAATCGGAGTCATCAGATGTTGTGCATCCCATTTTAGCAAACATCTTCTTCATTAGCTTCTTCATTGAAGAGACTGACTTAGTCAAAGTGATCTGTGAAGCTGTGATGATTTCCAGCTCCTTTTTCACAACTTGAATTTCTCCTTTCATTTCAGTGAACTCAGCAGACATGCGTTCTTGTTCATTGGAGAGTCGCTGTTGTTCTTTAAAAATTGAGTTACTGAAGCATCATCTTCAGAAGTCGATGGAGGTGCTTGCTGTGCAGGTGGAATAGGAGCTGTAGAGGTAGTTGCTGGTTGTCGAGCTCGTCGGATTGGAGGAGATGGAGGATCATCTTGTTTTGTCGAAGAGACTTTACAATCGTTGTTTCATTGATCGTCCCCAAACTGTACATATAGGAGCTCGCGCTTGTATCAACTTTAAATTTCCTAAGGATGCGCATGATGATCATTGGATATGGTAGTCTCTCTGTGGGGTGAGAGTGTTCGACATATCGCGACATCCTAGCCCAAATGAGATAAGGAATGTTCAAGTTTGCTCCCATTGCTGCGTTGGGTTCCCAAGAAGATAAAGAAATAGCATTCTATCCCATCGAAGAACCTTTGTATTCATATTGGGAAGAATGTTGTAGCAGACAATGAAGTTGATATACTTATACTCTTTTCGAAGCTCTTTAGAAAATACCGAATTTCCGGTAGACAAAGTATCCGGAAGCAAATTCCATTGACTACAACTCTCCAAGAGTTTTCTGTGAAGACTTGAGTCTTCAGATAATGAAGTCCATCAGATCTAGCTTTCATACTGAGCACCTCTCCAATCAATTGGGGAGTGACTTTGATTTTGATACCTTTAACCACGGTATGAAATTCTCGACGTCCGTCAACATGATCAGTTAGACTTGCAGCATTCTGATAAAACATCCGAACTGAGTGTGGACAATACCCAGTTGACTCAGGAAAGTTGCAAATTGGACCGAGACCAACTTGATCAAATAAAGTCCCAAAAGCTGCAGATCGTTCCATCATTGGTTTGACATTGACATGTCTCTCACCAATGCATTCTCTTTTCTCAAAATCCTTGATTCTCGTGGAGCTAATGAATTCCTGAGGAGGGGGCTGGCTAGCAATTGGTTCCTCAATTGAAATTCCCTTTGCACTGCCTCTTTTTCTTGCACCAGTCTTTGTTCTTGTTCTGATTTGACTTGGTTCCATGGGAGCTTTTCCCTTTTCTGCAGCAGTAGGAGGAACCTTTGTCTTTGAGGCTTCTGCAGGTGCTTTCCCCTTGGATACAATAGGGACATCTTCCTCAATCTCTAGGTTATCCCAGTCAATCGAGTCCGTTTCCGAATCCGTGTCGGAATCATTCTCAGCTCGCTTGGTTCTCTTTGCTTTCTTAGGTTTGGCAGTGTCCTTAACATGGACCATTGCAGCAAGTAGGAAAATGATCCAGGTGATCACCATTGCTGAAAGTGCTTTGAGTTTAAAAAGTGTCCTGTGAAAACCAACTCAAGAACACATGAAAAATCGTCAATTTTGAAAAATTTGAAACATTGTACCTAGACAATCATAATCATGTAGAGAAGCTAAGAATCAAATTAGTTTTGCAAAAAGAATTTTAAAAATAGATCAATCCATGATTTACAAAAATTCCTCTTTTATGCCCTAAAACAGAATTTTTAGAAATCGAAGCCTAAAAACTCGTTAATCAGGTAAAAACCCAGCATAAAAGCAAAACTAATTGACCCAGAGTTCTTATTTCAAAAGAAATTTGATCAAAAACCATTCACAAACGAAAAAGATCCAAGATTTCAACTCACGTTTGATGAAAAACCATAAAAACTGTGAAAAACCGAGTTTTGATCAATAAAACTTACTTGAATCGAAGAACTTTGAGTTTGGAAGCTCCAAGATGCAAGAAATCTAGAGAGAGAAACTCTAGAGGCTTGAAAACAAAAGATTAGGGTAAAAGAAATCAAATCTCTTTGTTCTTATAAAAACCCTAGCCGTGATCCGGATCGGATCGAGAATGTGATCCGGATCGGCTACCCGCAGGAAGAATCCTGCGTTCGGGATCCGGATCACTTACCCCGATCCGGATCGGCTTCCACTTTTTCTCCAGAAAAATTCAGAAAAATTCCATAAAATCCAGAAAAAGTATGTAAGCACTTTACCATGTCAACTTTAAACAAAAGACATCGTTTCATACAACAAGAAATAGATTATGCAAAATCTATCAAAAATACCCAAAAATGAAACGAAAATTTACGAAAGTTAAAACACTTAAAGTTGAACAACTTCAATTACATCTATCCTGATCTTATGTGTAATGCCTTTATCAAATCATCAATTTTGGTAAAGAAAATGAAATACCAAGATCAATAGATGTTTGAAATCCCAGATAAGTTAGATAATATATCTAGACAATCTGTTGAAGGAGTGGCTCTTTGAGCATCTTTTATCAAAAATCCCACCTTATACCAACCATGAAATACGACTGAGTCAAGTATTTCAATATGCATTTTTCAACAAAAAATTTGCTTTTCATTCATGGAGTATCTTTTTTTTCTTTCATTTCCTCCATGTGGTGGTAGTTTTCACACTCCTCATTGGGATGTAACTCTTTCCACATCTTTTGAGCATTTTACATTTCATTGACTCCCCCTCAATTGGCTATCAATTATTTAATATATAAGGTATTCAACCAAACCATTGATCTCGAATTCATACTCGACTAAGCAATCAAATATGATAATGACTATACCAAGAGATCATTGAGAGAGAAATTGACTTTGATCACTTAAAAGATGGTTTAATTAACGTAAATGATCATTGCAACATTGAAATATTATGACATCAAAAGCATAATAAATTTCTAAATGCATAAAAGGATGCAATTAAAGTCAATTATGATTTATGCTCAATTAATGTCCTATGTACAAAACATAGATAAAGAACAAAACAAAAACAAAAACAAAACCTAACCTAAGCAAAGGTTTCAAAAGAGTTTATTTCAAGGAAAGCATGCCAATTGCTTTACGCAAGTGAATAAAACGTTTTTGATCCAAAGGTTTTGTTAAGATATCAGCTAATTGATCCTCAGTTGAAATATATGACAGTTGAAGAATGTTTGATTCAACTAGCTCTCTAAGAAAATGATATCTAAGTTCAATATGTTTTGTTCTAGAGTGCAACACAGGGTTTTTTGAAATGTTAATAGCACTAGTGTTGTCACATAAAATGGTTACCGAAGATGCTGAAATCCGGAAATCGCTCAACACGCTTTTCATCCAAATCAATTGGGTTGAACAACTTCCTGCAGAAATGTACTCCGCTTCGGCAGTCGAGAGTGCTATGCAGTTCTGCTTTTTACTGTGCCATGCAACAAGGCAATGGCCAAGATAGAAGCATGCACCACTCGTGCTTTTCCGGTCATCCACCGATCCAGCCCAATCGGCATCTGAGTATCCAACAATATCCAAAGTCGTTCCCATAGGATACCAAATTCCGAAATTGATTGTACCTTTGATATATCGGATGATCCGTTTCACCGCTTTCAGGTGAACCTCCTTCGGTGCTGATTGATATCTCGCACAAATCCCAACACTGAAGGATATATCCGGGCGACTAGCCGTGAGATATAGTAGACTTCCAATCATACTGCGATACAGTTTCTCGTCTACATTCTCACTATGTGATTCACTTCCAAGTCCCTTATGGCTAGTTCCCATTGGAGTCGGAAAATCCTTAGAATTTTCAAGATCAAACTTTTTGACCAACTCCAGTGCATACTTGGATTGACACAAGTGAATTCCTTCATCGTTTTGTTTAACTTGTAATCCAAGAAAATAAGTCAATTCGCCCATCATGGACATCTCAAATTCGCTTTCCATGGTCTCCGCGAATTTAGAAGCATCATTATCTCTTGTTGCTCCAAAAACAATGTCATCGACATAGATTTGAGCAACTATGAAATTGTTTTGATAATGCTTCACAAAGAGAGTCCTGTCAGCTCCCCCTCGAGTGTAGCCCTTTTCCAAAAGGTGCTTTGTCAACCTTTCGTACCATGCTCGCGGTGCTTGTTTCAGACCGTAAAGAGCCTTTTTCAGACGAAAAACATGGTTAGGTAGTTTATGATCCACAAAACCTTTCGGTTGAGCCACATAAACTTCCTCATTTAAAAACCCATTTAAAAAGGCGCTCTTAACGTCCATTTGAAATAATTTGATTTTAAAATGACAAGCAATCGCAAACAATATACGAATGGACTCGAGTCTAGCTACAGGGGCGAAAGTTTCATCAAAGTCTATACCTTCTACTTGAGAGTAGCCTTGAGCAACTAACCTTGCTTTGTTCCTGATGATAGTACCTTCTTCATTTTTCTTGTTCTTGAAGATCCATTTGGTACCTATCACATTGTGTTGCTTCGGAGGCTTCGTCAATTCCCAGACTTTGTTTCGCTCGAATTGATGGAGCTCTTCCTGCATTGCTTTAATCCAGTAGTCATCTTGGAGAGCTTCATCAACATTCCTTGGTTCGATTTGAGATACATAGCATGCAAATCCGCAAACCAATTGTCTCCGTGTTCTAACTCCTTCTTGTGGATCTCCAATGATGTTCGATTCAGGGTGATCCTTGGAGATGCGTAACGTTTGAGGTAGAGGAGTAGACGGAGGTACACGAGATGATTCCTGCACATCAGATAAACTTGAAGAACCGTTAGATGCATCATTATTATCGAAAGAATTGTTAGAAGAAGATGCATTAGCAGGTGTATCATCATCAAGAGAGATATCGAGGGTAGATTTTTCAGATTCAAAGTGAAAAGCTTCATCTACCTTAACATTTATCGATTCTACGATCGTCTTAGATTCTAAGTTAAAAACTCGATATGCTCTGCTGTTTGTAGAATAACCTAAGAAAATCCCTTCGTCACTTCGAGAGTCAAATTTTCCAAGATTCTCACGATCACGTAAAATAAAACACCGACTCCCAAAGATGCGAAAATATTTGATGTTAGGTTTTCTACAAAACCAAAGTTCATATGGTGTATTCAATGTCCCCGGGCGCAAATACACGCGATTAATAACATAAACAGCAGTGTTCACCGCTTCAGCCCAAAAATAAAAAGGTAAGTTCCGGCTGTGAAGCATAACACGTGCCATTTCCTGTACGACCCTGTTTTTGCGCTCGACTACACCATTTTGTTGAGGTGTGTAAGGTGCGGAGAATTCATGTTTAATGCCATTAGAAGTGCAAAAATCAATGAATTTGGAATTTATGAATTCCCCACCTCTATCACTCCTAACTCGAGTAATCCTTTCATTCTTTTCAATCATAATACGATTGCAGATTTCGAGAAAAGAATCAAAAGTATCAGCTTTTTCTTTTAAAAATGCTACCCAAGTATATCTAGAAAAATCATCAACCAATAAGAAAATATACCATTTACCTCCCAGAGATGGTTGACGAGTTGGCCCCATTAAGTCCATATGCAAAAGTTCCAAAGGCCGTTTTGTACCTATGTGGTTCAAGTTCTTGTGTGCAGTCCTAGACTGTTTTCCTTTTTGGCAACCGCCACACACAAGGTTTTGTTCAAAAGAAAGTTTCGGAACCCCCTTGACCACATCTTTGTTCGAAATTCTAGCAAGTTCCTTAAAGTTTATGTGACCTAGCCTTTCATGCCAAAGTGTTTCATTTTTCAAAGATGCTAGGTTACATTTTTCAGAAATCTTAGTAGGAACTACATAACAATTGTTTTCTGATCTAACCCCTTTTAAAAAGAAAGCATGGTTCATGTCAGTTACAGTGCATTTATCAGATGAAAAATTAACTGAATAACCACTATCACAAAGTTGACTTATGCTTATGAGGTTAGTCTTAAGGCCATGAACAAATAACACATTATTTAGAACCGGGCCATCTGGAATAGCTACCGTTCCCTTTCCAACAATTTTGGAAGACCGACCATCTCCGAAAACAACAAGTCCTCCGGAGTTTTTCTCAAATGTTTGAAAACAGTTTTTGTCACCGGTCATATGACGGGAACACCCGCTATCCAGATACCAAGACGAACTATCATATGCATGCAAGGAAACATTGGTAGCAAGACAAGGGAAAATTTCACCTTTGCGCACCCAAACCTTTTTGGAGTGCGTCGGTAATGATCGTGAAGTTGATCTCCTAGGTGAGAGCGTCTTGCTTGAAGAATTGCTGCTCCTTGATGATGTCGTCTTGAGCGGTGTACTACCAAGGCTCTTTTCCTTTGAATGAATTGCAGTTGATTTCTGAGGAATAGCCTTTTTGGTAGTCATTGCAAGAGGTGCTTGAGGTGTGCGTTTGGCTTCCATCTTGCAATTTCTCCTTATGTGCCCTGAAATGCCACAACGAAAACATACCTTAATTCTTGTCGATTCCGAGGAGGATGTAGTAGGCTTGTTGTCGTTGCTTGTCGTGAATTCCGGTGTCGGAGGAGGAGATACCGACTGAGGCACAAATACTGTCCCACTCGAACTTGGAATGTCTCCAGTTTGAGTGTATCCGAGGCCGAACTTATTTCTTTGACCAAGACCAAGAAGTCTGTCCAACTTACTCCTTCCAGAAGAAAATCTCTTTAAGTCATCCTTCAGTTGGCGTATGGTCTCCGTCATTTCCAATTTTTCCTGTCGAGCCTCGCCGTTGAGCTTCAAGAAGTAATTCGCTTTGTTCACCATATCTATATAATTCTTCTCGAATTGCTCATTGGACTCTTGAAGGGAAACATTTGTTTTAATAATTCCCTTTCCACTTCAAGATCAATTGTCACATTTAATTCTTTTTAATGGGGGAGTTTTAATAATCCCAGTGAGCTAGTCAAAAATGAGGTAAGCAACAACCGCCCACCTCGAGCAGCTCAAACCACACCTAGATAGTCTCCTGGCTGTCCACAGTCCCCTAAAACTGCTGTCTGCCGAAAACGGTGTCCTACAGCAACACACATTACACAAGGTGTAAATATAGTATTCGTAAAAACACAGCTTTTGCTGTTTTTCAAATAGCACGGAAAAAGAGGATTTTTTCACCTCTGTACAGTGCTCAGAAAAATCTAGAAAAATTACGGTTGCGTTCCTTGCAACGAGTAGATCGAAATCGACTCTTAAACGCCTCGATCTGATGCTCCTACGCCAAGATAAAAATCGGAGAAGTCGATGCTGTCTAGAAATTACCACAGCAAAAAGGGAGGTCAAAGAGGCCTCGGGAAACGTGCCAAAAGTGCGAAATGGAGCAAAGTGATCAACACAGAAATCGAAGCCTTACCTCTTAGGAACGCGCTGCCGCAAAAATCGTTCAAAAATTTTTCCTGGTTAGCACACAGGGATTTTTCGACTGAACTGCGACGGAAAATGGGCCGAAAAAGGAAATCGTCGCAGTGCGCCGCGTCGCAGATAACTCACTATTGGTAACTCCAAAAATTCTGAAATTCTAGGGGAGAGAGAGAAGAGAGAGAGGAATAATTTTCGTAAGGCCAATTGCTCAAATTCTCTCTCTACAATTCGCAATTGGCCGAGAGAGAAGGATGAGGTTTAAATAATGGGCCAAGGAATCTTCGGGCTCCACACCAAATCCGGGCCCTAACAGGAAACACCCAAACACACCAACCAGAACGCGCCACGTGTCCACAAAACAGGAAACAGCTTATGCAATGCCGCTCAAAAGTCGCCACGTGTCCCACGTGGTGCACATGTCTGGTCCCCGCACCGGGTTTTCCGGAAGATGTCGGCCAATCGGAGAGCGCCACGTGTCACCCATCCCGCTGCCTTCTAGAAGCCGGCCAACCAATCAGAGGACGCCACATGGCAAGACCAGTTTTCAGTGCACCCGGTGCACGCCATGCCGTGGACCAGCCCGCAAGCGCGCCTGCCCGCGCCTGCCCGCGCTGCCCGCGCCGCGCTCCGCTGCGCTCCGCCGCTGCGCCGCCTCCCGCCGGTCGCCGCCGGCCGCCGCCGGCTGCCGGAACAGTAATTCCGGCCGACCGGAGTTACTGTTCCGGTGAACAGTATTTTTGCGCCAAAAAACAAAGTAAATATACCATTTTGATCGTTTTTGCGCGCTGAGTCCAAATCCGCCGTCCGTTTTGCCAAATTCTCATCCGAAATTTTGCCGAAAGCCCCCGAAAAAAGCCCACTTGATCCGATTTTCGCGCCGAGTCTATTTCTAAGGTCCAATTTCGATTCTACAAGTTTCGTTGCACCGTATAAGCTTCCTACAGTCACTGTTTAATGTTGCAACAGTTCCTGCGGAAGTCCGGATCATCACATCCTCCCTCACTAAAAAGAGTTTCGTCCTCGAAACGAGACTAAACAGTAGTCCTCAGTCCAATGTCTCAAATAAGTAGGGGTGGGTATCCTTCAACTCCGACTCGAGCTCCCTCGTAGCCTCGCGCTCGTCATGATTGCTCCAAAGGATCTTCACATAGGGAATGGCCCGACTGCGCAATTCTCTCACCTCTCGATCCAGAATTCGCAGTGGGCGCTCCTCATACCTCAAATCCTCGCTAATCTCAAGCGGGGTGAAGTCGATGACGTGCGACGGGTCGAAGACATACTTTCTCAGAGTAGAAACGTGAAATACATCATGGACACCAGCAAATCTCGGAGGAAGTGCAAGTCGGTAGGCAACTGGCCCGATACGTTCTAATATCTCAAAGGATCCAATATATCGGGGGCTAAGTTTCCCACGAATGCCGAACCTCCTGATTCCTTTGGATGGCGAGACTTTCAGGAATACATGATCACCAACCTGAAACTCTAAGTCTCGTCGCCGAACATCGGCATAACTCCTCTGTCGGCTCTGGGCGGTCTGAAGATGCCGTCGAATCACCCGGACCTTCTCCTCTGCCTCTAACAATATATCTGGTCCCAAGGTCCGCCTCTCGCCCACGTCACTCCAATAAAGTGGTGACCGACACTTGCGTCCATACAACGCTTCAAACGGAGCCATCTGAATGCTCGCTTGAAAGCTGTTGGGTTATGTTAATATGGATCTAAATAGGGGAAAAAACACCTAGAGGGGGGTGAATAGGTGTAAACAATAAACACTCAAAAAATCATTGCGCAAATAAACCCAATGCGGAAAAATAAAAGAACACGCAAGATTTTTACGTGGAAAAACTCCAAACCGGAGTAAAAAACCACGGGACCGATAACACGGCGAAATCCACTAGAATTAACACACGTACAAGGTGATATAACGTACTCACAGACGACTCAACCTTTTACCATACGCTCCTAGTAGATCTTCCCGCTCGCTCCACGACGCTTCTCGAATCCACGATCCGCGCCCAACGCTGAATCCACAGCGTCCAACGTCGAGTCCACGACGTCCGACCGAATCCACGGTCTTCACCCAATACCACGCTTCGAATCCACGAACGTAGTTGCACCTTGAATCCACAAGGCCACGCGAGTCCACGCGCCGATTTGGGGTAAATCGTTGTTTGTTTTGGGTGGTGATGATCCGCCGAATACTTAGATTAAAGATAGATCGGAAATACCATCTAAGTATTCATTGATTTGATTCTACTCAAAATGTGAGTATGGAAAACCTAGAATCAAATCAATCAATATAGATGAAGAAACATAGAATAAATCTATTGATTTCCTTTCTTCTCTATATATGTGGATTTTTCTTTTCGGCTATTTTTTCTGTTATTGCCCTTGCCCTAGAAATGAATACAGGGCCTATTTATAGGTTAGAAACCATTGGAAGAAGATAGGATCAAAAACTGCCTTTTCTGGAGATTTTACCGACGGCGATCCGGATTGGAATTGACGATCCGGATTGCAGAAGCAAGAAAGACGATTTCCAGAAAAATGGTAGTTCGGGATCCGGATCACAAAGTCCGATCCGGATCGTTCATACAGTTTTACCAGAACATCAATGTTCGGGATCCGGATTGCAAGCCCTGATCCGGATCGAGGAAGCAAACAGGTAAAACAAGTGTTCGGGATCCGGATCAGAGGATGCTGCGATCCGGATTGAACCAGTGTATGAACAAACACCCTTCGGGATCCGGATTGCCGAGTCCGATCCGGATCCTGAACATGTCCCATGTCCAGTTTTTGATGTTTAAGCAATTAAAAATTCTTCCAGGTGTTTCTACACTATAAGAAGTATTCGGATCATCAAAATCTTTAGTTAAACGTACCTGATCCTTTTGAATTCTTCTTTCTTGAGATTGAGGTATATGATCCAAAGTTCTTCATCTTCAATCTTCAAGACTTAATACATTCACGAAATACGCCAACTCAAATTCCGTAACAATCTCCCCCTTTGGCGGTTTCGTGACAAAACACAAATCCACAAAAGAAAATTCAAAAAGATATTTTTGTTGCTATCACCATACAACAAAAATTTACAAAAGAGATCCAGAAATTAAAAACATGAGATAAACTCCTAAAACAGACTCTAGACTTAGACATCTGTACTCTCTGCACAAAGAAAGCATTCTTGACAAACAAATCGTTAGATACCTCAAGAATTGAAACATACAAAACCAAGTACAGAGATAGAGTTTATTCTCATCATGACATTTGAAGAATTCAGATATGTAAGAGAATCATAGTTAAAACCAACATATCTTCTAAGCATTCAAAAACCAAATGTCAAAATGTTAGTCCAACATCAACTTGTTAGTCATATTACATGCCCAAATAGTTAGTCGAATAGTTAGTATAGAGGCATGTCACAAATCACAAGAGAAAAACCAAAGTTGAGTTGAAGATCATACTTACCTTAATATGTTACCATATTCACAATGCATTTACACAATTTCGTCATTGTTCATCAATGTTCATCATTGTTCACATCATCATTGTTCAAGGTTTTCTCTAACTCTCTCCCCCTTTTTGTCACAAACAAGCCAAAAACAACAAAACAAAAGAGAGTTAAACAAAAATAAACAAACATGAAGAAAAGAAAATCCTGCAAAAACAACAAGAAGGTTAAAACACAAATTCACTCCTGAGAATCGGAGTCATCAGATGTTGTGCATCCCATTTTAGCAAACATCTTCTTCATTAGCTTCTTCATTGACGAGACTGACTTAGTCAAAGTGATCTGTGAAGCTGTGATGATTTCCAGCTCCTTTTTCACAACTTGAATTTCTCCTTTCATTTCAGTGAACTCAGCAGACATGCGTTCTTGTTCATTGGAGAGTCGCTGTTGTTCTTTAAAAATTGAGTTACTGAAGCATCATCTTCTGAAGTCGATGGAGGTGCTTGCTGTGCAGGTGGGATAGGAGCTGTAGAGGTAGTTGCTGGTTGTCGAGCTCGTCGGATTGGAGGAGATGGAGGATCATCTTGTTTTGTCGATAGAGATTTTACTATCGTTGTTTCATTGATCGTCCCCAAACTGTACATATAGGAGCTCGCGCTTGTATCAACTTTGAATTTCCTAAGGATGCGCATGATGATCATTGGATAGGGTAGTCTCTCTGTGGGGTGAGAGTGTTCCACATATCGCGACATCCTAGCCCAAATGAGATAAGGAATGTTCAAGTTTGCTCCCATTGCTGCGGTTGGGTTCCCAAGAAGATAAAGAAATAGCATTCTATCCCATCGAAGAACCTTTGTATTCATATTGGGAAGAATGTTGTAGCAGACAATGAAGTTGATATACTTATACTCTTTTCGAAGCTCTTTAGAAAATACCGAATTTCCGGTAGACAAAGTATCCGGAATGCAAATTCCATTGACTACAACTCTCCAAGAGTTTTCTGTGAAGACTTGAGTCTTCAGATAATGAAGTCCATCAGATCTAGCTTTCATACTGAGCACCTCTCCAATCAATTGGGGAGTGACTTTGATTTTGATACCTTTAACCACGGTATGAAATTCTCGACGTCCGTCAACATGATCAGTTAGACTTGCAGCATTCTGATAAAACATCCGAACTGAATGTGGACAATACCCAGTTGACTCAGGAAAGTTGCAAATTGGACCGAGACCAACTTGATTAAATAAAGTCCCAAAAGCTGCAGAGCGTTCCATCATTGGTTTGACATTGACATGTCTCTCACCAATGCATTCTCTTTTCTCAAAATCCTTGATTCTCGTGGAGCTAATGAATTCCTGAGGAGGGGGCTGGCTAGCAATTGGTTCCTCAATTGAAATTCCTTTGCACTGCCTCTTTTTCTTGCACCAGTCTTTGTTCTTGTTCTGATTTGACTTGGTTCCATGGGAGCTTTTCCCTTTTCTGCAGCAGTAGGAGGAACCTTTGTCTTTGAGGCTTCTGCAGGTGCTTTCCCTTGGATACAATAGGGACATCTTCCTCAATCTCTAGGTTATCCCAGTCAATCGAGTCCGTTTCCGAATCCGTGTCGGAATCATTCTCAGCTCGCTTGGTTCTCTTTGCTTTCTTAGGTTTGGCAGTGTCCTTAACATGGACCATGCAGCAAGTAGGAAAATGATCCAGGTGATCACCATTGCTGAAAGTGCTTTGAGTTTAAAAGGTGTCCTGTGAAAACCAACTCAAGAACACATGAAAAATCGTCAATTTTGAAAAATTTGAAACATTGTACCTAGACAATCATAATCATGTAGAGAAGCTAAGAATCAAATTAGTTTTCCAAAAAGAATTTTAAAAATAGATCAATCCATGATTTACAAAAATTCCTCTTTTATGCCCTAAAACAGAATTTTTAGAAATCGAAGCCTAAAAACTCGTTAATCAGGTAAAAACCCAGCATAAAAGCAAAACTAATTGACCCAGAGTTCTTATTTCAAAAGAAATTTGATCAAAAACCATTCACAAACGAAAAAGATCCAAGTTTTCAACTCACGTTTGATGAAAAACCATAAAAACTGTGAAAAACCGAGATTTGATCAACAAAACTTACTTGAATCGAAGAACTTTGAGTTTGGAAGCTCCAAGATGCAAGAAATCTAGAGAGAGAAACTCTAGAAGCTTGAAACAAAAGATTAGGGTAAAAGAAATCAAATCCTCTTTGTTCTTATAAAACCCCTAGCCGTGATCCGGATCGGATCGAGAATGTGATCCGGATCGGCTACCCGCAGGAAGAATCCTGCGTTCGGGATCCGGATCACTTACCCCGATCCGGATCGGCTTCCACTTTTTCTCCAGAAAAATTCAGAAAAATTCCATAAAATCCAGAAAAAGTATGTAAGCACTTTATCATGTCAACTTTAAACAAAAGACATCGTTTCATACAACAAGAAATAGATTATGCAAAATCTATCAAAAATACCCAAAAATGAAACGAAAATTTACGAAAGTTAAAACACTTAAAGTTGAACAACTTCAATTACATCTATCCTGATCTTATGTGTAATGCCTTTATCAAATCATCAATTTTGGTAAAGAAAATGAAATACCAAGATCAATAGATGTTTGAAATCCCAGATAAGTTAGATAATATATCTAGACAATCTGTTGAAGGAGTGGCTCTTTGAGCATCTTAAATCAAAAATCCCACCTTATACCAACCATGAAATATGACTGAGTCAAGTATTTCAATATGCATTTCATCAACAAAAAAATTTGCTTTGCATTCATGGAGTATCTTTTTCTTTCTTTCATTTCCTCCATGTGGTGGTAGTTTTCACACTCCTCATTGGGATGTAACTCTTTCCACATCTTTTGAGCATTTTACATTTCATTGACTCCCCCTCAATTGGCTATCAATTATTTAATATATAAGGTATTCAACCAAACCATTGATCTCGAATTCATACTCGACTAAGCAATCAAATATGATAATGACTATACCAAGAGATCATTGAGAGAGAAATTGACTTTGATCACTTAAAAGATGGTTTAATTAACGTAAATGATCATTGCAACATTGAAATATTATGATATCAAAAGCATAATAAATTTCTAAATGCATAAAAGGATGCAATTAAAGTCAATTATGATTTATGCTCAATTAATGTCCTATGTACAAAACATAGATAAAGAACAAAACAAAAACAAAAACAAAACCTAACCTAAGCAAAGGTTTCAAAAGAGTTTATTTCAAGGAAAGCATGCCAATTGCTTTACGCAAGTGAATAAAACGTTTTTGATCCAAAGGTTTTGTTAAGATATCAGCTAATTGATCCTCAGTTGAAATATATGACAGTTGAAGAATGTTTGATTCAACTAGCTCTCTAAGAAAATGATATCTAAGTTCAATATGTTTTGTTCTAGAGTGCAACACAGGGTTTTTTGAAATGTTAATAGCACTAGTGTTGTCACATAAAATGGTTACCGAAGATGCTGAAATCCGGAAATCGCTCAACACGCTTTTCATCCAAACAATTGGGTTGAACAACTTCCTGCTGAAATGTACTCCGCTTCGGCAGTCGAGAGTGCTATGCAGTTCTGCTTTTTACTGTGCCATGCAACAAGGCAATGGCCAAGATAGAAGCATGCACCACTCGTGCTTTTCCGGATCATCCACCGATCCAGCCCAATCGGCATCTGAGTATCCAACAATATCCAAAGTCGTTCCCATAGGATACCAAATTCCGAAATTGATTGTACCTTTGATATATCGGATGATCCGCTTCACCGCTTTCAGGTGAACCTCCTTCGGTGCTGATTGATATCTCGCACAAATCCCAACACTGAAGGATATATCCGGGCGACTAGCCGTGAGATATAGTAGACTTCCAATCATACTGCGATACAGTTTCTCGTCTACATTCTCACTATGTGATTCACTTCCAAGTCCCTTATGGCTAGTTCCCATTGGAGTCGGAAAATCCTTAGAATTTTCAAGATCAAACTTTTTGACCAACTCCAGTGCATACTTGGATTGACACAAGTGAATTCCTTCATCGTTTTGTTTAACTTGTAATCCAAGAAAATAAGTCAATTCGCCCATCATGGACATCTCAAATTCGCTTTCCATGGTCTCCGCGAATTTAGAAGCATCATTATCTCTCGTTGCACCAAATACAATGTCATCGACATAGATTTGCAACTATGAAATTGTTTTGATAATGCTTCACAAAGAGAGTCCTGTCAGCTCCCCCTCGAGTGTAGCCCTTTTCCAAAAGGTGCTTTGTCAACCTTTCGTACCATGCTCGCGGTGCTTGTTTCAGACCGTAAAGAGCCTTTTTCAGACGAAAAACATGGTTAGGTAGTTTATGATCCACAAAACCTTTCGGTTGAGCCACATAAACTTCCTCATTTAAAAACCATTTAAAAAGGCGCTCTTAACGTCCATTTGAAATAATTTGATTTTAAAATGACAAGCAATCGCAAACAATATACGAATGGACTCGAGTCTAGCTACAGGGGCGAAAGTTTCATCAAAGTCTATACCTTCTACTTGAGAGTAGCCTTGAGCAACTAACCTTGCTTTGTTCCTGATGATAGTACCTTCTTCATTTTTCTTGTTCTTGAAGATCCATTTGGTACCTATCACATTGTGTTGCTTCGGAGGCTTCGTCAATTCCCAGACTTTGTTTCGCTCGAATTGATGGAGCTCTTCCTGCATTGCTTTAATCCAGTAGTCATCTTGGAGAGCTTCATCAACATTCCTTGGTTCGATTTGAGATACATAGCATGCAAATCCGCAAACCAATTGTCTCCGTGTTCTAACTCCTTCTTGTGGATCTCCAATGATGTTCGATTCAGGGTGATCCTTGGAGATGCGTAACGTTTGAGGTAGAGGAGTAGGCGGAGGTACACGAGATGATTCCTGCACATCAGATAAACTTGAAGAACCGTTAGATGCATCATTATTATCGAAAGAATTGTTAGAAGAAGATGCATTAGCAGGTGTATCATCATCAAGAGAGATATCGAGGGTAGATTTTTCAGATTCAAAGTGAAAAGCTTCATCTACCTTAACATTTATCGATTCTACGATCGTCTTAGATTCTAAGTTAAAAACTCGATATGCTCTGCTGTTTGTAGAATAACCTAAGAAAATCCCTTCGTCACTTCGAGAGTCAAATTTTCCAAGATTCTCACGATCACGTAAAATAAAACACCGACTCCCAAAGATGCGAAAATATTTGATGTTAGGTTTTCTACAAAACCAAAGTTCATATGGTGTATTCAATGTCCCCGGGCGCAAATACACGCGATTAATAACATAAACAGCAGTGTTTACCGCTTCAGCCCAAAAATAAAAAGGTAAGTTCCGGCTGTGAAGCATAACACGTGCCATTTCCTGTACGACCCTGTTTTTGCGCTCGACTACACCATTTTGTTGAGGTGTGTAAGGTGCGGAGAATTCATGTTTAATGCCATTAGAAGTGCAAAAATCAATGAATTTGGAATTTATGAATTCCCCACCTCTATCACTCCTAACTCGAGTAATCCTTTCATTCTTTTCAATCATAATACGATTGCAGATTTCGAGAAAAGAATCAAAAGTATCAGCTTTTTCTTTTAAAAATGCTACCCAAGTATATCTAGAAAATCATCAACCAATAAGAAAATATACCATTTACCTCCCAGAGATGGTTGACGAGTTGGCCCCATTAAGTCCATATGCAAAAGTTCCAAAGGCCGTTTTGTACCTATGTGGTTCAAGTTCTTGTGTGCAGTCCTAGACTGTTTTCCTTTTTGGCAACCGCCACACACAAGGTTTTGTTCAAAAGAAAGTTTCGGAACCCCCTTGACCACATCTTTGTTCGAAATTCTAGCAAGTTCCTTAAAGTTTATGTGACCTAGCCTTTCATGCCAAAGTGTTTCATTTTTCAAAGATGCTAGGTTACATTTTTCAGAAATCTTAGTAAGAACTACATAACAATTGTTTTCTGATCTAACCCCTTTTAAAAAGAAAGCATGGTTCTGTCAGTTACAGTGCATTTATCAGATGAAAAATTAACTGAATAACCACTATCACAAAGTTGACTTATGCTTATGAGGTTAGTCTTAAGGCCATGAACAAATAACACATTATCTAGAACCGGGCCATCTGGAATAGCTACCGTTCCCTTTCCAACAATTTTGGAAGACCGACCATCTCCGAAAACAACAAGTCCTCCGGAGTTTTTCTCAAATGTTTGAAAACAGTTTTTGTCACCGGTCATATGACGGGAACACCCGCTATCCAGATACCAAGACGAACTATCATATGCATGCAAGGAAACATTGGTAGCAAGACAAGGGAAAATTTCACCTTTGCGCACCCAAACCTTTTTGGAGTGCGTCGGTAATGATTGTGAAGTTGATCTCCTAGGTGAGAGCGTCTTGCTTAACGAAAGTTGCTGCTCCTTGATGATGTCGTCTTGAGCGGTGTACTACCAAGGCTCTTTTCCTTTGAATGAATTGGCACTTGATTTCTGAGGAATAGCCTTTTTGGTAGTCATTTGCAAGAGGTGCTTGAGGTGTGCGTTTGGCTTCCATCTTGCAATTTCTCCTTATGTGCCCTGAAATGCCACACGAAAACATACCTTAATTCTTGTCGATTCCGAGGAGGATGTGGTAGTCTTGTTGTCGTTGATTGTCGTGAATTCCGGTTGTCGGAGGAGGAGATACCGACTGAGGCACAATACTGTCCCACTCGAACTTGGAATGTCTCCAGTTTGAGTGTATCCGAGGCCGAACTTATTCCTTTGACCAGACCAAGAAGTCTGTCCAACTTACTCCTTCCAGAAGAAAATCTCTTTAAGTCCGTCCTTCAGTTGGCGTATGGTCTCCGTCATTTCCAATTTTTCCTGTCGAGCCTCGCCGTTGAGCTTCAAGAAGTAATTCGCTTTGTTCACCCTATCTATATAGTTTCTTCTCGAATTGCTCATTGGACTCTTGAAGGGAAACATTGATGTGCAGTAATTCGCTTTGTTCACCATATCAATTGTCACATTTAATTCTTTTTAATGGGGGAGTTTTAATAATCCCAGTGAGCTAGTCAAAATGAGGTAAGCAACAACCGCCCACCTCGAGCAGCTCAAACCACACCTAGATAGTCTCCTGGCTAGCCACATACCCCTAAAACTGCTGTCTGCCGAAAACGGTGTCCTAACAGCAACACACATTACACAAGGTGTAAATATAGTATTCGTAAAACACAGCTTTTGCTGTTTTTCAAATAGCACGGAAAAAGAGGATTTTTTCACCTCTGTACAGTGCTCAGAAAAATCTAGAAAATTATGGTTGCGTTCCTTGCAACGAGTAGATCGAAATCGACTCTTAAACGCCTCGATCTGATGCTCCTACCCAAGATAAAAATCGGAGAAGTCGATGCTGTCGCAGAAATTACCATAGCAAAAAGGGAGGTCAACGAGGCCTCGGAACCGTGCCAAAAGTGCGCAATGGACAAAGTGATCAACACAGAAATCGAGCCTTACCTCTTAGGAACGTCGTTGCCGCAAAAATCGTCAAAATTCTTCCTTGTTTCACACAGTGATTTGGTTCGCTGAACTGCGACGGAAAAAATGGGCCGAAAAAGGACCTCGTCCGCAGTGCGCCGCGTCGACAATACTCACTATCGGTAACCCAAAAATTCTGAAATTTCTAGGGAGAAGAGAGAAGAGAGAGAGGAAAATTTTCGTAAGCCAATTGCCTCAAATTCTCTCTCTACCACGTCGCAATTGGCCGAGAGAGAAGATAGGTTTAAATAATGGGCGATGAATCTTCGGGCTCCACACAAATCCGGGCCTAACAGGAAACACCGCAAACACAAACCGAACCACCAGAACGCGCCACGTGTCACAAAACAGGAAACAGCTTATGCATGCCGTCAAAAGCGCCACGTGGCCTACGTGGTGCACATGCTGGCCCAGCACCGGGTTTTTTTCCGGAAGATGTCTGCCAATCGAGAGCGCCACGGTCACCCATACCCGCTGCCTTCTAGAAGCCGCCAACCAATCAGAGGACTCCACGGTGGCAAGAACCAGTTTCAGTGCACTCGGTGCACGCCATTCGTGGACCACCCGCAGCGTCCCCCCCCCCCCCCCGCCTGCCCGCGGCCTGCCTGTGCTGCCCGCGCCGCGCATCCGCCGCTTCCGCCGCTGCGCCGCCTCCCATCAGGCGCCGCCGGCCGCCCGCCGGCTGCCGGAACAGTAATCCGGCCGAGACCGGAGTTACTGTTCCGGTGAACAGTATTTTTGCGCCAAAAAACAAAGTAAATATACCTTTTGATCGTTTTCCCGCGCGCTGAGGTCCAATCCACCGTCCCGTTTCCGCAATTCTCATCCGAAATTTGTGCCGAAAGCCCCCGAAAAGCCCATGTCCCTTGATCGATTTTCAATCTGCGCACGAGTCTATTTGCTAAAGGTCCGATTTCGTTCTAACAAGTTTCGTTGCAACCGTATAAGCTCTACAGTCACTGTTTATGTTGCAACAGTTCCTGCTGAAGTCCGGATCATCATATCCTCCCTCACTAAAAAGACTTTTCGTCCTCGGAAACGAGACTAAACAGTAGTCCTCAGTCCAATGTCTCAACTAAGTAGGGGTGGGTTCCTTCAACTCCGACGCGAGCTCCTGAAAGCCCGCGCTCTGCATTATTGCTCCAAAGGAATCTTCACATAGGGAATGGCCCGACTGCACATTCTCTCACTCTTCGATCCAGAATTCGCAGTGGGCGCTCCTCCATACCTTAACAAATCCTTGCTATCTCAAGCGGGGTGAAGTCGATGACGTGCGACGGTCGAAACCATACTTTCTCAGAGTAGAAACGTGAAATACATCATGGACACCAGGCAAATCTCGGAGAAGTGCAAGTCGGTAGGCAACTGGCCCGATACGTTCTAATATTCAAAGGATCCAATAGATCGGGTGCTAAGTTTCCCAGCGAATGCCGAACCTCTGATTCCTTTCGGATGGCGAGACTTTCACCGGATACATGATCCGAACCTGAAACGCTAAGTCTCGGCGCCGAACATCGTTATAACTCCTCTGTCGGCTCTGGCGGTCCTGAAGGATGCCGTCGAATCACCCTTACCTTCAATCCTCCTGCCTCTAACCTTTCATCTGCCCCAAGTCCGCCTCTCGCCCCACCGTCACTACGCAATAAAGTGTGACCGACACTGGCGTCCATACAACGCTTCAACGGAACCATCTGACGGCTCGCTTGAAAGCTATTGGGTTATGTTCATATGGATCTAAATAGGGGAAAAACACCTAGAGGGGGGTGAATAGTGTAAACAATAAACACTCAAAAAATCATTGCGCATACAAAACCCAATGCGGAAAAATAAAAGAACACGCAAGATTTTTACGTGGAAAAACTCCACACACCGGAGTAAAAAACCACGGGACCGATAACACGCGAAATCCACTAGAATTAAAACACGACACAGGTGATATAGCGTACTCACTACGACTCAACCTTTTACCATACGCTCCTAGTAGATCTTTCCGCTCGCTCCACGACGCTTCTCGAATCCACGATCCGCGCCCAACGCTGATTCCACAGCGTCCAACGTCGCGTCCACGACGTCCGACCGAATCCACGGTCTTCACCCAATACCACGCTTCGAATCCAACGACGTAGTTGCACCTTGAATCCACAAGGCCACGCGAGTCCACGCGCCGATTTGGGGTAAATCGTTTTTTTTTGGGTGTGATGATCCGCCGAATACTTAGATTAAAGAGATCGGAAATACCATCTAAGTATTCATTGATTTGATTCTACTCAGAATGTGAGTATGGAAAACCTAGAATCAAATCAATCAATATAGATGAAGAAACATAGAATAAATCTATTGATTTTGTTCTTCTCTATATATGTGGATTTTTCTTTTTCGGCTAATTTTTGTTCTGTTATTGCGTTGCCCTAGAAATGAATACAGGGCCTATTTATAGGTTAGAAACCATTGGAAGAATAGAAACACAAAAACTGCCTTTTCTGAGATATTTACCGACGGCGATCCGGATTGGAATTGACGATCCGGATTGCAAAGCAAGAATCGATTTCCAGAAAAAATGGTGTTCGTGATCCGGATCCACAAAGTCCGAGCCGACGTTCATAACGAGTTTTTACCATTACATCAATGTTCGGGAATCCGGATTGTCAGCCCTGCTCCGGATCGAGGAAGCAACAGGTACAACAGAGTGTTCGTGATTCCCGGATCAAGAGGATTCCTGTCGTCCGGATTGAACCAGTGTATTGAACAAACACCCTTCGGATCCGGATTGCCGAGTCCGATCCGGATCCGAACATGTCCCATGTTCCAGTTTTGGATGTTTTAAGCAATTAAAAATCTTCCAGG
>JAQOTM010000707.1:0-57150 GCA_029168755.2 Tillandsia fasciculata | reverse complement strand
TTTGGCAAACGCAGGCCGAAGGCCAACTGACAATAAATACCACAATGGATCCATCTGTGCCATCCTTGTTGATACACTGTGGACCAGACACACCATCAACAGGTGTTTTACACATTGGATTCACGGGAGAACAGGCATTGGGAATCTGGACCATCACAGATCAGCTCCGGAGAGAGAAGTGTCCAGTGTTGCCTGATTATGGAACAGTCGAATGGATCGAGACCCACGAGGTCGCCACGATTCCAGTCTCAGGGTCATGGGTCTCAGAGGAGACAGAGGTCCGGAGGTTCTCGACAGTCGAGGCTCCAGCAGCAGTGTCAGGATGAGTGCGTCATTTGCAGTGGGCCGTAATCATCGCCATAGTGTGACCTCAGGCAGGGGCGATGCTTTTCATGTGGATAGTCAGGATATTTTCAGGTAGAGTGCCCCAGAGTAGAGCTCATGGTTTTGCCGCTTGCGACGGCACCCCCACTATCCCTTCAGGATGAAGAGGTTCATCCGACTTACCGATAGGCTGATAGAGCCGTGATATCGAGGCAGATAGAGCGATGGCCACCAGCATCTAGTGGATGAGATGTGCTGCCCGCGTTGGAGGGCGCCCTGATTGTGGATCGAGTCATACCAGTAGAGCATCGGCATCTTTGCGTGGGCCAGAGATGGGACTGTTGGCTTATGCACGTGAGGATGTAGAGTACCGGGACTTCGTGGAGTTGTACCGACCTCGCAAGATGGCGTGGTATGGAGAAATCACCTCGAACGTGTTCCATGTTTGTTTGCAGATGATTTCGGGTTGATTCGGATCGACGCGGAAGCCCCAGCTTGAATCGGAGTTTTTTTTCGGGCTTTGTGCGCCGTTAGAGAACTGGTTTGTTAGAGCCGCGACTCCACTGTGGTTTGCAGAAAATTGGGAAGGTTTGGAACAGGTGTATTTTCAGTTTACAGTGAAGTTCGGAAGGTTTCGGACTAGTGCAGAGACCCCGAAGGCGAAAAGTGAGTTGGAGTCGGCAGATATGGGAGCCGATTTTTGGATTGAGCACCTTGACTCTACGATTGAGCTTTTTGAGTGGGGAAAACTTTGGACATGTGTATTTTTAGATTACAGCGGAGTTCGGAAAGTTCCGGACTGGTGCGGAGGCCCTGAGGGCAAAAAGTGAGTTGGAGTGGGCTTAATTGGATTATTTAATTGATTAATTAATTTATTAGTGTTGGCTGCGGAGGAAATTAGAGAAAGAAATAGTAAAGAAAGAAAAAGGAATTAAAAGAGAGTGTGTTTGGTGTATGATTGGATTTAGTGTTGGTGTTGGCAGAGTGTTGGAGGATTATGAGGCTCTTTACGCCATGCACCATGCACCAACACTAATTAATTAAAGTGCCATGCCAATCACCTTCTCTAAATGAAGAACATAGGATTTTTCCTCAAACAGAGGAATGAGAAGAAAGGGAAGGAGGAGAAGAAGAAGAATTGAGGTGAGGAAAATAGGGATTTTGATCGTCTCGACGGTGCGGATCTATTACTAGTAGCCGCGTGGTGCCGAGCGGAGCAAGCGTGCGTCGAACCTCTTGGAAGTGCATTACAATTTTAGTGAGAGAGAGAGAAAGCTTGAAATGAGCTTGGTACTGGTGTTGGAGGTTCGTGTGTGTGTGTGTGGGTTGGTTGTGGTCTTTGAGTGGGGTGGACCGGCTGAGGGCGCCGCGCGGGCGCAGCATGCGCGCTGCGCAGGTGCGCGCTGGCGCGCATGGCGCCGCGCGGGCGCTGCTCGGGAGTGCATAGGGCGCCGCGCGGGCACAGCCCGGACGCTGTGCAGGGACGCACGGGCGTGCAAGAGCGCCGCGCGGGCGCGCATCAAGCGCGGGGCGCGCGCTGCGGTTGGCTTGGTGTTCCGGAACCCGAATGGGGATTCCGGAACAGGGTGTTGGGTACCAGTACACCAAGGAGGGTACCGGTACCCCATCATGCAGGATGTGTTTTTTTTTGGGTTTTAAGCTTGGGCATTTCGGTAATTTTGCTTTTCTTCACCTGTTGACCGAATTGACCCCTCTTCTCTCTATATAAATGGACTCTCCTCTTCTCCCTTGGATACAGAGAAAAGGAAAAGAAAGAAAAGAAATGAGAGAAAGATGTTGGGTTATGTTAATATGGATCTAAATAGGGGAAAAACACCTAGAGGGGGGTGAATAGGTGTAAACAATAAACACTCAAAAAATCATTGCGCAAATAAACCCAATGCGGAAAAATAAAAGAACACGCAAGATTTTTACGTGGAAAAACTCCAAACCGGAGTAAAAAACCACGGGACCGATAACACGGCGAAATCCACTAGAATTAAAACACGTACAAGGTGATATAGCGTACTCACAGACGACTCAACCTTTTACCATACGCTCCTAGTAGATCTTCCCGCTCGCTCCACGACGCTTCTCGAATCCACGATCCGCGCCCAACGCTGAGTCCACAGCGTCCAACGTCGAGTCCACGACGTCCGACCGAATCCACGGTCTTCACCCAATACCACGCTTCGAATCCACGAACGTAGTTGCACCTTGAATCCACAAGGCCACGCGAGTCCACGCGCCGATTTGGGGTAAATCGTTGTTTGTTTTGGGTGGTGATGATCCGCCGAATACTTAGATTAAAGATAGATCGGAAATACCATCTAAGTATTCATTGATTTGATTCTACTCAGAATGTGAGTATGGAAAACCTAGAATCAAATCAATCAATATAGATGAAGAAACATAGAATAAATCTATTGATTTCCTTTCTTCTCTATATATGTGGATTTTTCTTTTCGGCTATTTTTTCTTGTAATAGCGGATGCCCTAGAAATGAATACAGGGCCTATTTATAGGTTAGAAACCATTGGAAGAAGATAGGAAACAAAAACTGCCTTTTCTGGAGATTTTTACCGACGGCGCGGATTGGAATTGGCGATCCGGATTGCAGAAGCAAGAAAGACGATTTCCAGAAAAATGGTAGTTCGGGATCCGGATCACAAAGTCCGATCCGGATCGTTCATACAGTTTTACCAGAACATCAATGTTCGGGATCCGGATTGCAAGCCCTGATCCGGATCGAGGAAGCAAACAGGTAAAACAAGTGTTCGGGATCCGGATCAGAGGATGCTGCGATCCGGATTGAACCAGTGTATGAACAAACACCCTTCGGGATCCGGATTGCCGAGTCCGATCCGGATCCTGAACATGTCCCATGTTCAGTTTTTGATGTTTAAGCAATTAAAAATTCTTCCAGGTGTTTCTACACTATAAGAAGTATTCGGATCATCAAAAATCTTTAGTTAAACGTACCTGATCCCTTTGAATTCTTCTTTCTTGAGATTGAGGTATACGATCCAAAGTTTCTTCATCTTCAATCTTCAAGACTTAATACATTCACGAAATACGCCAACTCAAATTCCGTAACAATCTCCCCCTTTGGCGGTTTCGTGACAAAACACAAATCCACAAAAGAAAATTCAAAAAGATATTTTTGTTGCTATCACCATACAACAAAAATTTACAAAAGAGATCCAGAAATTAAAAACATGAGATAAACTCCTAAAACAGACTCTAGACTTAGACATCTGTACTCTCTGCACAAATAAAGCATTCTTGACAAACAAATCGTTAGATACCTCAAGAATTGAAACATACAAAACCAAGTACAGAGAAAGTGTTTATTCTTATCATGACATTTGAAGAATTCAGATATGTAAGAGAATCATAGATAAAAACCAACATATCTTCTAAGCATTCAAAAACCAAATGTCACAAAAATTAGTCCAACATCAACTTGTTAGTCATATTACATGCCCAAATAGTTAGTCGAATAGTTAGTATAGAGGCATGTCACAAATCACAAGAGAAAAACCAAAGTTGAGTTGAAGAGGAAGTCATACTTACCTTAATGATGTTACCATATTTACACAATGAGCATTTACACAATTTCGTCATTGTTCATCAATGTTCATCATTGTTCACATCATCATTGTTCAAGGTTTTCTCTAACTCACTCCCCCTTTTTGTCACAAACAAGCCAAAAACAACAAAACAAAAGAGAGTTAAACAAAAATAAACAAACATGAAGAAAAGAAAATCCTGCAAAAACAACAAGAAGGTTAAAACACAAATTCACTCCTGAGAATCGGAGTCATCAGATGTTGTGCATCCCATTTTAGCAAACATCTTCTTCATTAGCTTCTTCATTGACGAGACTGACTTAGTCAAAGTGATCTGTGAAGCTGTGATGATTTCCAGCTCCTTTTTCACAACTTGAATTTCTCCTTTCATTTCAGTGAACTCAGCAGACATGCGCTCTTGTTCATTGGAGAGTCGCTGTTGTTCTTTAAAAATTGAGTTTACTGAAGCATCATCTTCTGAAGTCGATGGAGGCACTTGCTGTGCAGGTGGGATAGGAGCTGTAGAGGTAGTTGCTGGTTGTCGAGCTCGTCGGATTGGAGGAGATGGAGGATCATCTTGTTTTGTCGATAGAGATTTTACTATCGTTGTTTCATTGATCGTACCTAAACTGTACATATAGGAGCTCGCGCTTGTATCAACTTTGAATTTCCTAAGGATTCGCATGATGATCATTGGATAGGGTAGTCTCTCTGTGGGGTGAGAGTGTTCCACATATCGTGACATCCTAGCCCAAATGAGATAAGGAATGTTCAAGTTTGCTCCCATTGCTGCGATTGGGTTCCCAAGAAGATAAAGAAATAGCATTCTATCCCATCGAAGAACCTTTGTATTCATATTGGGAAGAATGTTGTAGCAGACAATGAAGTTGATATACTTATACTCTTTTCGAAGCTCTTTAGAAAATACCGAATTTCCGGTAGACAAAGTATCCGGAATGCAAATTCCATTGACTACAACTCTCCAAGAGTTTTCTGTGAAGACTTGAGTCTTCAGATAATGAAGTCCATCAGATCTAGCTTTCATACTGAGTACCTCTCCAATCAATTGGGGAGTGACTTTGATTTTGATACCTTTAACCACGGTGTGAAATTCTCGACGTCCGTCAACATGATCAGTTAGACTTGCAGCATTCTGATAAAACATCCGAACTGAATGTGGACAATACCCAGTTGACTCAGGAAAGTTGCAAATTGGACCGAGACCAACTTGATTATATAAAGTCCCAAAAGCTGCAGAGCGTTCCATCATTGGTTTGACATTGACATGTCTCTCACCAATGCATTCTCTTTTCTCAAAATCCTTGATTCTCGTGGAGCTAATGAATTCCTGAGGAGGGGGCTGGCTAGCAATTGGTTCCTCAATTGAAATTCCCTTTGCACTGCCTCTTTTTCTTGCACCAGTCTTTGTTCTTGTTCTGATTTGACTTGGTTCCATGGGAGCTTTTCCCTTTTCTGCAGCAGTAGGAGGAACCTTTGTCTTTGAGGCTTCTGCAGGTGCTTTCCCCTTGGATACAATAGGGACATCTTCCTCAATCTCTAGGTTATCCCAGTCAATCGAGTCCGTTTCCGAATCCGTGTCGGAATCATTCTCAGCTCGCTTGGTTCTCTTTGCTTTCTTAGGTTTGGCAGTGTCCTTAACATGGACCATTGCAGCAAGTAGGAAAATGATCCAGGTGATCACCATTGCTGAAAGTGCTTTGAGTTTAAAAAGGTGTCCTGTGAAAAATCAACTCAAGAACACATGAAAAAATCGTCAATTTTGAAAAATTTGAAACATTGTACCTAGACAATCATAGTCATGTAGAGAAGCTAAGAATCAAATTCGTTTTGCAAAAAGAAATTTAAAAATAGATCAATCACATGATTTACAAAAATTCCTCTTTTATGCCCTAAAACAGAATTTTTAGAAATCGAAGCCTAAAAACTCGTTAATCAGGTAAAAACCCAGCATAAAAGCAAAACTAATCGACCCAGAGTTCTTATTTCAAAAGAAATTTGATCAAAAACCATTCACAAACGAAAAAGATCCAAGTTTTCAACTCACGTTTGATGAAAAACCATAAAAACTGTGAAAAACCGAGATTTGATCAACAAAACTTACTTGGAATCGAAGAACTTTGAGTTTGGAAGCTCCAAGATGCAAGAAATCTAGAGAGAGAAACTCTAGAGGCTTGAAAACAAAAGATTAGGGTAAAAGAAATCAAATCTCTTTGTTCTTATAAAAACCCTAGCCGTGATCCGGATCGGATCGTGATTGTGATCCGGATCGGCTACCCGCAGGAAGAATCCTGCGTTCGGGATCCGGATCACTTACCCCGATCCGGATCGGCTTCCACTTTTTCTCCAGAAAAATTCAGAAAAATTCCATAAAAACCAGAAAAAGTATGTAAGCACTTTATCATGTCAACTTTAAACAAAAGTCATCGTTTCATACAACAAGAAATAGATTATGCAAAATCTATCAAAAATACCCAAAAATGAAACGAAAATTTACGAAAGTTAAAACACTTAAAGTTGAACAACTTCAATTACATCTATCCTGATCTTATGTGTAATGCCTTTATCAAATCATCAATTTTGGTAAAGAAAATGAAATACCAAGATCAATAGATGTTTGAAATCCCAGATAAGTTAGATAATATATCTAGACAATCTGTTGAAGGAGTGGCTCTTTGAGCATCTTAAATCAAAAATCCCACCTTATACCAACCATGAAATATGACTGAGTCAAATATTTCAATATGCATTTTGTCAACAAAAAATTTGCTTTGCATTCATGGAGTATCTTTTTCTTTCTTTCATTTCCTCCATGTGGTGGTAGTTTTCACACTCCTCATTGGGATGTAACTCTTTCCACATCTTTTGAGCATTTTACATTTCATTGACTCCCCCTCAATTGGCTATCAATTATTTAATATATAAGGTATTCAACCAAACCATTGATCTCGAATTCATACTCGACTAAGCAATCAAATATGATAATGACTATACCAAGAGATCATTGAGAGAGAAATTGACTTTGATCACTTAAAAGATGGTTTAATTAACGTAAATGATCATTGCAACATGAAATATTATGATATCAAAAGCATAATAAATTTCTAAATGCATAAAAGGATGCAATTAAAGTCAATTATGATTTATGCTCAATTAATGTCCTATGTACAAAACATAGATAATGAACAAAACAAAAACAAAAACAAAACCTAACCTAAGCAAAGGTTTCAAAAGAGTTTATTTCAAGGAAAGCATGCCAATTGCTTTACGCAAGTGAATAAAACGTTTTTGATCCAAAGGTTTTGTTAAGATATCAGCTAATTGATCCTCAGTTGAAATATATGACAGTTGAAGAATGTTTGATTCAACTAGCTCTCTAAGAAAATGATATCTAAGTTCAATATGTTTTGTTCTAGAGTGCAACACAGGGTTTTTTGAAATGTTAATAGCACTAGTGTTGTCACATAAAATGGTTACCGAAGTTGCTGAAATCCGGAAATCGCTCAACACGCTTTTCATCCATAACAATTGGGTTGAACAACTTCCTGCTGAAATGTACTCCGCTTCGGCAGTCGAGAGTGCTATGCAGTTCTGCTTTTTACTGTGCCATGCAACAAGGCAATGGCCAAGATAGAAGCATGCACCACTCGTGCTTTTCCGTCATCCACCGATCCAGCCCAGTCGGCATCTGAGTATCCAACAATATCCAAAGTCGTTCCCATAGGATACCAAATTCCGAAACTGATTGTACCTTTGATATATCGGATGATCCGCTTCACCGCTTTCAGGTGAACCTCCTTCGGTGCTGATTGATATCTCGCACAAATCCCAACACTGAAGGATATATCCGGGCGACTAGCCGTGAGATATAGTAGACTCCCAATCATACTGCGATACAGTTTCTCGTCTACATTCTCACTATGTGATTCACTTCCAAGTCCCTTATGGCTAGTTCCCATTGGAGTCGGAAAATCCTTAGAATTTTCAAGATCAAACTTTTTGACCAACTCCAGTGCATACTTGGATTGACACAAGTGAATACCTTCATCGTTTTGTTTAACTTGTAATCCAAGAAAATAAGTCAATTCGCCCATCATGGACATCTCAAATTCGCTTTCCATGGTCTCCGCGAATTTGGAAGCATCATTATCTCTTGTTGCACCAAATACAATGTCATCGACATAGATTTGTGCTACAATGAAATTGTTTTGATAATGCTTCACAAAGAGAGTCCTGTCAGCTCCCCCTCGAGTGTAGCCCTTTTCCAAAAGGTGCTTTGTCAACCTTTCGTACCATGCTCGCGGTGCTTGTTTCAGACCGTAAAGAGCCTTTTTCAGACGAAAAACATGGTTAGGTAGTTTATGGTCCACAAAACCTTTCGGTTGAGCCACATAAACTTCCTCATTTAAAAAACCATTTAAAAATGCGCTCTTAACGTCCATTTGAAATAATTTGATTTTAAAATGACAAGCAATCGCAAACAATATACGAATGGACTCGAGTCTAGCTACAGGGGCGAAAGTTTCATCAAAGTCTATACCTTCTACTTGAGAGTAGCCTTGAGCAACTAACCTTGCTTTGTTCCTGATGATAGTACCTTCTTCATTTTTCTTGTTCTTGAAGATCCATTTGGTACCTATCACATTGTGTTGCTTCGGAGGCTTCGTCAATTCCCAGACTTTGTTTCGCTCGAATTGATGGAGCTCTTCCTGCATTGCTTTAATCCAATAGTCATCTTGGAGAGCTTCATCAACATTCCTTGGTTCGATTTGAGATACATAGCATGCAAATCCGCAAACCAATTGTCTCCGTGTTCTAACTCCTTCTTGTGGATCTCCAATGATGTTCGATTCAGGGTGATCCTTGGAGATGCGTAACGTTTGAGGTAGAGGAGTAGACGGAGGTACACGAGATGATTCCTGCACATCAGATAAACTTGAAGAACCGTTAGATGCATCATTATTATCGAAAGAATTGTTAGAAGAAGATGCATTAGCAGGTGTATCATCATCAAGAGAGATATCGAGGGTAGATTTTTCAGATTCAAAGTGAAAAGCTTCATCTACCTTAACATTTATCGATTCTACGATCGTCTTAGATTCTAAGTTAAAAACTCGATATGCTCTGCTGTTTGTAGAATAACCTAAGAAAATCCCTTCGTCACTTCGAGAGTCAAATTTTCCAAGATTCTCACGATCACGTAAAATAAAACACCGACTCCCAAAGATGCGAAAATATTTGATGTTAGGTTTTCTACAAAACCAAAGTTCATATGGTGTATTCAATGTCCCCGGGCGCAAATACACGCGATTAATAACATAAACAGCAGTGTTCACCGCTTCAGCCCAAAAATAAAAAGGTAAGTTCCGGCTGTGAAGCATAACACGTGCCATTTCCTGTACGACCCTGTTTTTGCGCTCGACTACACCATTTTGTTGAGGTGTATAAGGTGCGGAGAATTCATGTTTAATGCCATTAGAAGAGCAAAAATCAGTGAATTTGGAATTTATGAATTCCCCACCTCTATCACTTCTAACTCGAGTAATCCTTTCATTCTTTTCAATCATAATACGATTGCAGATTTCGAGAAAAGAATCAAAAGTATCAGCTTTTTCTTTTAAAAATGCTACCCAAGTATATCTAGAAAAATCATCAACCAATAAGAAAATATACCATTTACCTCCCAGAGATGGTTGACGAGTTGGCCCCATTAAGTCCATATGCAAAAGTTCCAAAGGCCGTTTTGTACCTATGTGGTTCAAGTTCTTGTGTGCAGTCCTAGACTGTTTTCCTTTTTGGCAACCGCCACACACAAGGTTTTGTTCAAAAGAAAGTTTCGGAACCCCCTTGACCACATCTTTGTTCGAAATTCTAGCAAGTTCCTTAAAGTTTATGTGACCTAGCCTTTCATGCCAAAGTGTTTCATTTTTCAAAGATGCTAGGTTACATTTTTCAGAAATCTTAGTAGGAACTACATAACAATTGTTTTCTGATCTAACCCCTTTTAAAAAGAAAGCATGGTTCTGTCAGTTACAGTGCATTTATCAGATGAAAAATTAACTGAATAACCACTATCACAAAGTTGACTTATGCTTATGAGGTTAGTCTTAAGGCCATGAACAAATAACACATTATTTAGAACCGGGCCATCTGGAATAGCTACCGTTCCCTTTCCAACAATTTTGGAAGACCGACCATCTCCGAAAACAACAAGTCCTCCGGAGTTTTTCTCAAATGTTTGAAAACAGTTTTTGTCACCGGTCATATGACGGGAACACCCGCTATCCAGATACCAAGACGAACTATCATATGCATGCAAGGAAACATTGGTAGCAAGACAAGGGAAAATTTCACCTTTGCGCACCCAAACCTTTTTGGAGTGCGTCGGTAATGATCGTGAAGTTGATCTCCTAGGTGAGAGCGTCTTGCTTGAAGAATTGCTGCTCCTTGATGATGTCGTCTTGAGCGGTGTACTACCAAGGCTCTTTTCCTTTGAATGAATTGCAGTTGATTTCTGAGGAATAGCCTTTTTGGTAGTCATTGCAAGAGGTGCTTGAGGTGTGCGTTTGGCTTCCATCTTGCAATTTCTCCTTATGTGCCCTGAAATGCCACAACGAAAACATACCTTAATTCTTGTCGATTCCGAGGAGGATGTAGTAGGCTTGTTGTCGTTGCTTGTCGTGAATTCCGGTGTCGGAGGAGGAGATACCGACTGAGGCACAAATACTGTCCCACTCGAACTTGGAATGTCTCCAGTTTGAGTGTATCCGAGGCCGAACTTATTTCTTTGACCAAGACCAAGAAGTCTGTCCAACTTACTCCTTCCAGAAGAAAATCTCTTTAAGTCATCCTTCAGTTGGCGTATGGTCTCCGTCATTTCCAATTTTTCCTGTCGAGCCTCGCCGTTGAGCTTCAAGAAGTAATTCGCTTTGTTCACCATATCTATATAATTCTTCTCGAATTGCTCATTGGACTCTTGAAGGGAAACATTTGTTTTAATCAATTATCCCTTTCCACTTCAAGATCGGTTGAGAGAGAGGTTACCCTTTTTACTTCTTCTTCGAGATCCTGCAATCTCCCTTTCAACCCCTTGTTTTGCTTAGCCAGTTTCTTTGAATCCCTCAAAAGTCTGTGGTAGGCTAGAGCAAAATCTTCACCTTCAGAATCATCTGATTCATCGTCCGTTGCAATCTTTTCAACATGGGAGGAGTTGGACAAGGAATCGGATGTACTTGCCATTAAGCACATGAAGGGTGAAGATGTAGTGGACGCGTGGAAAGCTGTCGCGTTGTCTTCTTCATCACTTGAGGATGACTCATTTGACGTGGAGTTGTCATCCCAAGTAACGACTTGCATCGCTTTCTTCTTTGCCGGATTCTTGTTGGGACACTCCGTTGCAATGTGGCCGTAGCCTCGACATTTGAAGCACTGAACTTGTCCCTCAGAACTTTTCTTATCCTTTGAGAAGTTCTCTTGCTTTCTTGACTTGTAACTTGAAGGACCCTTGCCTTTCTTCGACTTTCCGAAGGATGGAGTTTTGCTTGAATTTCCCCTTCGAAAGTTGCGGCGAAACTTCCTTGTCAAGAGAGCGAGCTGCTTCTCAAAGTCCTCCATAGAAAGGTTCTCGTCGTCGTCCGAGGAGGATGAATCCGCGTCTTCTTCTTTAGTTGATTTCAATGCGTAACCTGAAGACTTAGAAGAGGATGCCTTTCCAGAAGAATAGTTAGTAGGAAATGTCATTTCATAAGTTTGTAAAGCACCTACTAATTCTTCTACACGCATTTCGTCCGGGTGTTTAATTGTTTCAATGGCTGCGACCTTCGGGCGAAATCGTTCAGGAAGAGTTCTTAAATCTTTCTTACAACTTTAAATTCTGGAATCTTCTCTCCCAAGTTAGCACATGAGTTTACGATGTCTTGCAATCGTGTGTAATAGTCAGTGAAAGATTCATTCTCTGCCATAGAGATAGAGTCAAACTTGCTCGTAAGCATTTGCAGTTTCTGAATCTTCACTAGGTTAGTTCCCTCATGCGTAACTTGAAGAACATCCCAGATTTCTTTCGCAGTCTCACATGCCGAGACGCGAGAGAACTCTGTTTGTGACAAAGCATTAAATAGAGCATTAATCCCTTTGCCATTGTAAGAAGATGATTCTATCTCTTCCTTGGTCCATTTCGACCTAGGTTTTAAGGTGCGAACATCATCAATAATTTCAGTTGGATTAGACCATCCTAATTCAATTGATTGCCACACCCTTTCGTCGATGGAAATTAAAAAGGCTTTCATCCGTACTTTCCAGTACGCATAATTTGTTCCATCAAAGAAAGGGGGTCGATTGATGTTTCCACCTTCAACCATTGTTTACAACCCTATTCCCGCTCTGATACCACTTGTTGGGTTATGTTAATATGGATCTAAATAGGGGAAAAAACACCTAGAGGGGGGTGAATAGGTGTAAACAATAAACACTCAAAAAATCATTGCGCAATAAACCCAATGCGGAAAAATAAAAGAACACGCAAGATTTTTACGTGGAAAAACTCCAAACCGGAGTAAAAAACCACGGGACCGATAACACGGCGAAATCCACTAGAATTAACACACGTACAAGGTGATATAACGTACTCACAGACGACTCAACCTTTTACCATACGCTCCTAGTAGATCTTCCCGCTCGCTCCACGACGCTTCTCGAATCCACGATCCGCGCCCAACGCTGAATCCACAGCGTCCAACGTCGAGTCCACGACGTCCGACCGAATCCACGGTCTTCACCCAATAGCACGCTTCGAATCCACGAACGTAGCTTGCACCTTGAATCCACAAGGCCACGCGAGTCCACGCGCCGATTTGGGGTAAATCGTTGTTTGTTTTGGGTGGTGATGATCCGCCGAATACTTAGATTAAAGATAGATCGGAAATACCATCTAAGTATTCATTGATTTGATTCTACTCAAAATGTGAGTATGGAAAACCTAGAATCAAATCAATCAATATAGATGAAGAAACATAGAATAAATCTATTGATTTCCTTTCTTCTCTATATATGTGGATTTTTCTTTTCGGCTATTTTTTCTTGTAATAGCGGATGCCCTAGAAATGAATACAGGGCCTATTTATAGGTTAGAAACCATTGGAAGAAGATAGGATCAAAAACTGCCTTTTCTGGAAATTTTTACCGACGGCGATCCGGATTGGAATTGGCGATCCGGATTGCAGAAGCAAGAAAGACGATTTCCAGAAAAATGGTAGTTCGGGATCCGGATCACAAAGTCCGATCCGGATCGTTCATACAGTTTTACCAGAACATCAATGTTCGGGATCCGGATTGCAAGCCCTGATCCGGATCGAGGAAGCAACAGGTAAAACAAGTGTTCGGGATCCGGATCAGAGGATGCTGCGATCCGGATTGAACCAGTGTATGAACAAACACCCTTCGGGATCCGGATTGCCGAGTCCGATCCGGATCCTGAACATGTCCCATGTTCAGTTTTTGATGTTTAAGCAATTAAAAATTCTTCCAGGTGTTTCTACACTATAAGAAGTATTCGGATCATCAAAAATCTTTAGTTAAACGTACCTGATCCCTTTGAATTCTTCTTTCTTGAGATTGAGGTATACGATCCAAAGTTTCTTCATCTTCAATCTTCAAGACTTAATACATTCACGAAATACGCCAACTCAAATTCCGTAACAAAAGAAAGTGAAGGAAAAAGAAGGAAAGTAAGGAAAAGAAAAGAGAAGAAGATAAAGAGAGTGAGAGAGGTTGAGAGGGAGTTGTTTGTGAAGTTTATGTTCCTGCTTGTCACGCCCCGGAGGTTTAAGAATAAGCGAAAACGTACATATATTTTTATTTTTTTCTTTTCTGAAGACAACCTCTCCTACCGGTGCGCGTCACACCCGCCACATATACAAATTCACTCTTTAAACGGACAGAGTCTCCTTTGTATATGCACGGCGTTACATTAACGACATTACTCTTTAACCACACAGTCACATTGAATACATTGATAGAGAGTAATACATTTATCCATAAACTAAAGTTTTCATTTGGGCGGCTACATCTTTTGAAAGGATAAATCCAGAGGTTTACAAAATAGTGCCTACACGACACTTGGTTTTGAAAAGCATTTTCGAAACCCTTTTGTTTGGTATAAAATATGCCGCATATAAGTCAATAAGAAGCATAATAAAGATCACATCACAAAAACAAATTCTCAATCCAACATCCACGATATTTCACAGTCAAGCAATTGAGAACTTAAATTAAATAAAAAGAGATGAGATAACCCAAAGCAAGAACGACGAAATAAGCCTCATACGGCTAATGTCCTCTAGACGCTGCCTCACCATCGTCCCGGCTACTACTCCTAGTCGGACCTGTCACAGTGTGGGAAAGTCAGTGGCAAACAAAGTAGATGAATATGACAACAAAGAGTATAGAAAAGACAAACCGATACACCCAGAGCATCCAAACTTTCCCTTATAAATCTCTCGCATTCCCTGTAAATCGAAACCAAGCGCCTGCCATGTCCGAGGACCCCAGGCTACGGATGCCTGCCATGTCCGGGGACCCCAGGCTATGGATGCCTTTAACCCCTCCACGGTTCTAGTGCTGTACCTATAGTAACCGTGAGGGGTCCCTACTCGACACCTTTACTTTCGTGGGGTACACGGGTCAAAGTACCACAATTCCGGAAAAGTACACCCAATCGGTGGCCAAACCGCCGGTGTGCGTGTAAGCATCTAAGAGCATAATAGCCGAAAACCGGCATGTAATAATCACTGCGACACTTAGTCGCCACAGTTAACAATAATAGAACGGGAACATCTCATGCAATGGGTTAAACAAGTAACATGGTTCATCTACTTTATTGAACTTGCCATAACGATAACATATAACGAAAGTACCCACCGGAAACGAAGATAAACGACCGCGCCCGTAACCCACCTAAGCAATCAGAACTTCACGCGGCCTAATAAAATAACCAAAAGCACAATTTAACACTTTACCCTAAACAGGCAAAATCAGTGGTCCCGACCACTGTAACAATAAACCCACGAAAAATCAAAGTCACTGTGCCAAGCGGACCGCGTTGTCAATCAAAAACCGTCGAGTCAAAACTGTCAAGTAAAACCGTAAAACTCAGATCAAACCGGATCTCTGACGGTAAAACCGATGGTTAACAACAACCGGACAGCGACTATATCATCGCGAACTCCATCGGAACCCAAATCCGCTAACGGAAATCCAACAAAACCCAATCTCTCAACTAGTAGCCAACTCGAGACGTCAACGGTCAAGCCGAGAAAACCCCAATGGCGAAAACGATGAGAAAAAGGCCCGACGGCGCGACCCCGACGACTTTGCCAAGGCGCGGAGCGACGGCGACGTGCAAAACTAGCACATGACATGGCGAAACGGTGGCCTGAATGACCCCGGGTGGCCATGCTAATAAAACGGCAGAAACGGTGATCCAAACGGTGAAAACGGCGCTCAAAACGGTGAAGAACGGACCAAAACAGAGCTACCGGACTTCCGGGCTGACGAGTGGTGCACGGACTAGGCGTGGACCGGGTTTACGGCATAGTGGAGGCGGCGGCGCAGACCCGGCTCACCCCAGGCGCGTGCAGCAGGCGGTTTGGGCCGGCCCGGTGCACGGGCAAGCACGCACCGGGCTCACGGCTTCAGGCGGTGGCGTCGCGCACCGGGTGCACGCTGAAGCGTGCACCGTGATTAAGCGGGCCGGGTTGGTGCATGATTCGTAGGCCGGGCGGTGCAACGGGTTCTACGGGAACCCGCGCCTAGCCCGTGCGCCGGGTGCACGCCTGGAGCGTGCACCGCGCGGCTGCGGGCTGGGCTTCCATTAACAGTAACCCGGTTTTAGATTTAATTTTCCGATTTCGTCGTCTTTTCCGGCTCCGATTGCGACCACGCGACCACGTCGGCTGCGGCGACGACCTCGTGAACATGATAACGGTGGCAGCGGCCTCCCATCAAATTCGACGGTGGCGGCGGCCTCCCGTTAATTCCCCCATGCTCAAAACCGCAGCAACTCTAACTATAAAACCATTAATCGGAGACCAATCGAAACATCGATCGGAAACCCGATCAGACCTCCGATCAAGATCGATTAAAAACCATCGACCAAACCCGGTCAAGAACACGAACAAATCATCGATCAAAACCAAACAAAAATCCATAATCAATCTACCGAATAAATCGACCTCAAAAGAACATGAAAAACCCACGACTAAACCGCCCAAAGAGAAATAACGATCGCTAACCTCGATTTATCGGGAACAAAGATTCAATCTTGTCCTTCGCGGCGTTGGGGATCCGGATCCGCTCCTCGTAGATGATGGCGTCTCGTTCTCCAGTCTCCGGCACGTCAATCGGGGCGATCGGGTCCCTGCGCTTTCTTCTTCTTTCCTTCTTTTCTCCTTCGATTAGGGTTCCCTTTTCTTTTCTCTTTTCTCTCTTTCCTTTCTTTTCTATCTTCCGAACTTGGGTTTTGTTTCTGGTCTTCGGTACGCACAAGAGGGAAGGGTTTGAGAAGGTGATCTTTTAAAACTAGGGTTTTCCTTACGGTAAACGGGGTATAATTATCTTTTTATTATTAATTTATTTTATTTTATTTTATTTTATTTTTTTTCTTTTCATACGTACGTAAAAAGAAAAAATCTCCATATTCGGATATTTATTATATAATAATAAAATATCTATTCCCACGAGATAAATTCCAAAATTCCTCGAAAGGCGTGCCAGATCTTTTGCACGAATTCCGATGCACCCTACGGTTACCGCGACCTTCAAAACTCCATTCTGGAGGATCCGTAAGTCGGATTTTAGATCCAATTGCACCGTCGTTCATCGTTTTTCGAGCTCTATCACCGAAAAATATCCACACCGTGTGTTAGTCAATTCAAGAGAACTCGATAATTCAGTTTCCTCTAACTTATACTCTATTAGCAGGAGGGTAAAATGTTACACGAAAAGTTGTGATATTACCCTCAACCCTCGCTAAACAACTCCCGGAAACACTCTTTCATTTTCGTCTCAAGTCCCCAAGTCGCCTCGCGCTCCTCATGGTTACTCCACTGCACCCTTACGTAGGGAATTATCCGATTGTGAAGTTTCTTTTCCTCCTGTGCTAGTATCCGTATCGAGGTTTGGCAGTAGGGCCAACCGGTATGCCACCAGGCCTATGCGCTCCAAGATCCCTAATGTCGGATCATTGGCGCCAACCATTAATCCCAAAAGCTCGAGCTTCTAGAGATACACAATCAATACACTTAAAGCGTACAGACACAGCCCCACGGATCTTGACCGGACTCAACCCACCTGGACGTTGGGTCTATTGTCACGAGGCAATAAGTTGGACCTATTTAACCCATAAATAAATAGCCAACACATAAGACAACTAAGTCTTCACATCCATACTGGGCAGGAAGGTACAAAGTATTGTGTTCTAAGGGTTCTCCTGGGGTCGAGACCAACATTACTCTTCGTAAGGGGTCTTTCCTGCTACTACTTCCCTCGTCAGCCGAAGCGTATGTTTTTCCGCCGGTCGCTGATGTTTCTGTCACGCCCCGGGTGTAAACCAGAACCCGGGCTCGCCAACAGATCCGCCGTGCACACAGAATTTTCCATCTACACAAAGCGCTGGTAACCTGCTCAGATATAAAATATACAATAAAAGAGCATAAACAGAGCTAAACTAAAAGAACTAAAGGTAATCTCAGACTGAAATAAAATACAAGCTGAAATAAAAGTACAATAAACTCCCAGCTCACCACAAATATACAACCAGCTGGCCAAAGCCAGACCCAAAAGTAAACTACTGTAGTCTGAGATACAAAAAGGAGATACAATAAAAGCCTAGCTAATCTCTCGGTCGGGGTAGATGATCTAGCTAGTCGGCGATCCTCTTACCTCGATCTGTCGCTGAAGGCCCAGCAGCTCCCACAGACGACTCTACAAAACAAGGGGAAAAAGGACAGAAAATAATAATGGGGGTGAGAACTACTAGATAAACCAGTAGCCTCCCCTAGTGGGTAAAACCTCAAATGCTGACGCACCCGTCAAGAGGCAAAATGAGGGAACAGTAGTAAGCTATAAGGCTGCTGAAAAAGAAACTACTACTACAATGCCTCTAAATGCAGTGCCAAAAAGATAACTATATGCATGCAACTATAAGGCTAACTGCCCAAAGAAACCCAATCAAAGGGCCAGGAAGCACTAGCACTGCCTGCTCTGTCATCACTCACAACTCACCAACTGACCGGCACCCGTCACGGTCAAAAAGCCTACTCCGGAGTGGCACTCGAGGGGAGCGACCCACACGAGTAAAATATCTCTGTATCAAGCATCTCTGTAACCAATATCTCACAATAGCAGGACTGGATCATGACCATGATCAAAGTGGGAAAACTCCATCCACTAATGCAATCCCGATCCCCAATCTGATGTGATAATAACATCCGGTCAACCGCCCAAAATCTGCGGTCGCCGCTGAACCCACAAATCCCGATCCGATAAATTAAAAACATCTGGCCAACCGCCTAGCGTCCGCGGTTGCCACTATGCCCCACAATCCACAAGACGAGTCTAAACTGTCCCAGACACAGGGTCCAAACTATACTATCCCAAAATCCCAGTCAGACTCGAGCATCATGCATCGATAGAGAAGAAGAACGATAAAACATGTTTTCTCCTAAGTCAAATCCAATAATATAGTGCAGCAGTAAATAGTGGCCTAACTAGGTGTCCAAATAAGCATGCAATTGTCTTTTTAAAAAGCATTAGAAAAGTGACTAACGTTTATTGCAAAGAATGATTTTAAAACATTAATGTGATACTTATTTGCATGTGGGGTTGAGATATAGCAAATGTCCAACATTATTGTCCCAAATTTAACACATAAAGGACATCAATTAATTTAGGGGGCATTGCATTAGGTTCACATACTAAAAGTTAGTTGTCACATTTAAAATTGGGGAAACTCTAATACTCCTAGTGAGCAAGTCAACAATAAGGGAAACACAACCACCCACCTCAAAAAACGTACACAACACTCGAAGAAACACCCCGCTGTCCGCTGTCCTCTACGAACGTAGTCTGCCGAAAATAGTGTCCTACAACAACACACATCGCACACGGTGTAAGAAATACAAGTCCCAACACAACTTTTGCTGTTTTTACAACCAGCACGCAAAACGAGGCATTTCACCTCTGTCCCGAGCTCCAAAAATCCTAAAAATTCACGGTTGCGTTCCTCGCGAAAAGTAGCCCCAAAATCGACTGTTTAAATGCCTCGATCTGATGCTCCTACGCCAAGAAATAAATCGGAGAAGTAGCCGCTGTCCAAAATTCCAAACAGCAAAAGGGGGGTCAAAACACCTCGGGAACCGTGCCAAAGAGTCGGAATCCAGAAAAATCACCAACACGGAAAATGAAGTCCTACCTCTCAGAAACACACCGGCGAAGAAATCGTCGAAAAAGGACTCCTGTACTGCGCAGGGGACTCCTCGGACTGAAATGCGACGATAATGGGCCGAAAACGGGGAAAACGAGGCGCACTGTAAAATCCGGATCGCCGTTGTCGAGCTTCCGAAAAATCTGGAAATCCTCCACGAGATGTAAAATTAAGAGAGGAACAACTTCTCTAAAGACCTCTCCCTCTCAATCTCTCTCTATCTCTCGAAAAACCAGAAAAAAGGAGGGAGGGGAGGCCTTTATATAGGCCCAAGCTAACAATTGGAAAAATTCCAATTGGGTCCCAGTTTCGGGCGCCCGAAAGTTTCGGGCCCCGAAATCGGGCCCAAACAGTGGCCCGGCCCACACGGCCCACCCGAGCACAGCGGATCCGGCCGGACCGCGCGGCCGTCCAACCCGCCTCGGTTCACGACGCGTGTCCCCCGCACAGGGGACAGCGCGCCCGGCCAATCAGGCGCGCCCACGCGTCCCCCAGCGGGGCAGCTGGGGTGGGTGGCGCCAGCCACTGGCGCGGCGCCACATGGCTGGCGCTGCCCCGCCCGACACGCCAGCCGGCGCGCCTGCGCCCGCGTGCGCGTACGGCCGCAGGCGCGCGCCCGCGGGTGCACCGCGCGCACCTGCGCCCTCCAACCCGGGACCGCCACGTGGCGTGCCCGGGTCCACCGTGCACCGCGCTACAGCCCCCGCCTGCCCGGCCTGCCCGTTCTGCCCGCGCACACTCCCGCGCGCCGCGCGCACTGCACCGGCCCAATGGCACGCTGCCACGTGGCCCGCCGGTCCACCGTGCACCGACGGCCTACCTTCGTGGACCGGGAGGCGTGCGCCGGCCCAATGGCGCGCTGCCATGTGTCCAGGCCGGTCTACGGCTTCCCCCGTGCACCATTTTGCACAAGAAACTTCCGGGTGTCCTTTTTGGGCATCCGGACTCAGAAAAATATAAATAAATAGCCGTTTTCAAGCGTTTTTCCGTGCTGAATCCAAATACGGCCTCCGTTCGGCCTGAATCCACTCCTAAAATTCGACAAAAGCAGCCGAAGGTCAGGCTTGATCCCAATTCCTCACTGAGTCCAAATCAACACATCCCTTTGACATGTTGGGGCCCAACACACCAATAATAGGTATTCCACACCCCGAAACAGGGGAAAAACCACTGGGGATCCTGGGACACTACATCCTCCCCCACTAACAAAAGTTTCGTCCTCGAAATAAAAATCATACCTCAATCCTGAGCCTCGAACAGGTAGGGGTAGGCGTCCATCATCTCTGACTCGAGCTCCCACGTTGCCTCGCGCTCATCATGATTGCTCCAAAGGATCTTCACATAGGGGATGGTCCGATTGCGCAAGTCTTTCATCTCCCGATCTAGAATTCGCAGTGGGCGCTCCTCATATCTCAAATCCTCGCTGATCTTGAGTGGTGCAAAGTCAATGACGTGCGACGGGTCGAAGACGTACCTCCTCCGAGTGGAAACATGAAAAACATCGTGGACACCAGCAAGTCTCGGGGGAAGTGCAAGTCGGTAAGCAACTGGCCTGATATGCTCCAACACCTCAAAGGGCCCAATGTATCGGGGGCTGAGTTTCCCGCGAATGCCAAACCTCCTAATCCCCTTGGATGGCGAGACTTTCAGAAATACATGATCTCCAACCTGAAACTCTAAGTCTCGTCGCCGAACATCAGCATAGCTCCTCTGTCGACTCTGAGCGGTCTGAAGATGCTGTCAAATCACTCGGACCTTATCCTCTGCCTCTAGCAGTAAATCTGGCCCCAAGGTCCGTCTCTCGCCTACGTCACTCCAATAAAGTGGTGATCGACACTTGCGTCCATACAACGCTTCAAACGGAGCCATCTGTATGCTCGCTTGGAAGCTGTTGTTGTACGCAAACTCAACCAAAAGATACGTGTCGAATCCAACCTCCGCCAAAATCCAAGACGCAAGCCCTCAGCATGTCCTCCAGGATCTGTATAGTCTGCTCTGACTGTCCATCAGTCTGTGGATGAAAAGCTGTACTGAATCTGTGCTGAGTCCCCAAGGCGGTCTGCAGACTCCTCCAGAAACGCGAGGCAAACCTCGGATCCCTATCTGACACAATGGAGGCGGGTACTCCATGCAACCTCACTATCTCATCTAGGTATAACTGGGCTAGTCGCTCGAGTGGCCAAGTAGTCTGCATAGGCAAAAAGTGCGCTGACTTGGTAAGTCGATCCACAACTACCCAGATAGCATCTGCTCCACCCTGTGCCCTCGGCAATCCAACCACGAAATCCATCGTAATGTGGTCCCATTTCCACTCGGGGATTGGGAGACTTTGTAACTTGCCAGCTGGCACTCGATGCTCAGCTTTTACTTGCTGACAAGTCAAACACTGAGCCACAAATCTCCCAATGTCCCTCTTCATACCGTTCCACCAGAAGTGTGTCTTGAGGTCCTTATACATCTTAGTCCCTCCAGGATGAAGGGTATAAGGTGTATAATGGGCCTCTCGCAATATCTGCTCTCTGATCTCAGCATCCACTGGCACACATGCTCGGTCCCTGTACCTCAGTACTCCCGCAGCATCCACTGTAAAGTCCCCTGACTGATCACTCGAAATTTGATCTCGAATCCTGGTCAAGTGGGGGTCCTCACTCTGTTTCTCCCTGATCCTGTCTAGCAGAGTGGGCTGCACGACTAAGGACGTCAGTCTAGCAGAGACCCCAGGGGACACGATCTCTATCTCGAGCCGTCTCATCTCCTCTAATAGCGGCGCCTGGTCCGTGATCAACATAGACAAACTCTGTACTGCTCTCCTGCTCAATGCATCAGCGACCACATTAGCCTTGCCTGGGTGGTAAAGAATGTCCACATCATAATCCTTTAGTAGCTCTAACCACCTGCGCTGCCTCAAGTTCAGCTCCCTCTGTGTGAACAGATACTTTAAGCTCTTGTGGTCGGTGTAGATCTCACAACGCTCCCCATATAGGTAATGGCGCCAAAGCTTCAGTGCAAACACCACGGCAGCAAGCTCCAAGTCATGGGTAGGGTAATTCTTCTTGTAATCCTTGAGCTATCTCGATGCATAAGCAATTACCGTCCCTTCCTGCATCAACACGCAACCGAGTCCACTGTGCGATGCGTCACTGTAGATCACATATCCTTTCCCCATAACAGGGAGGGAAAGGACAGGAGCGGTCATCAATCTATTCTTCAGCTCCTCGAAGCTCCTCTGGCAGTCCTCACTCCAAATAAACTTAACTCCTTTACGCGTCAACCGAGTGAGGGGTGTGGAAAGCTTCGCAAAGCCTTCCACAAACCGACGATAATAACCAGCTAATCCCATGAAGCTGCGCACCTCTGATACAGTCGTCGGTCGGGGCCAATCTCGAACTGCCTCAATCTTCGCCGGGTCTACAGCCACCCCAGCGGCGAAAATCACATGGCCCAAGAAAGCTACCTCCCGAAGCCAAAACTCGCACTTCGCCAGCTTGGCATACAACTTCTTCTCTCGTAGAAGTTGTAGCACAGTCCTCAAGTGCTCCTCATGCTCGGCCTCGCTCCGGGAGTATACAAGGATATCATCAATGAACACCACCACAAAAATGGCCGAAATATCATGTTCATCAAATCCATAAAGGCGGCAGGGGCATTAGTCAATCCAAACGGCATAACTGTAAACTCATAATGCCCGTACCGTGATCTGAAAGCAGTCTTGGGAATATCCTCGGCCTTCACCTTCAGTTGGTGGTAACCAGACTGTAGATTGATCTTGGAGAAAATGCAAGACCCTTGCAACTGATCAAAGAGATCGTCGATGCGCGGCAGAGGGTACTTGTTCTTGATGGTCACTTTATTCAGTTCCCTATAGTCCACACACAGTCGAAGTGACCCATCCTTCTTCTTCACGAATAGCACCGGCGCTCCCCAGGGCGACACACTTGGTCTAATAAAACCCTTATCCATCAAATCTTGCAGCTGTGCCTTAAGCTCTCGTAGCTCAGCCGGTGCCATCCGGTAAGGAGCTTTAGAGATTGGCGCAGTTCCTGAAACTACGTCAATCACAAACTCGATCTCCCTGTCGGGCGGCATACTAGTCAGCTCAGGTGGAAACACATCCGAAAACTCGCGAATAATAGGAATATCCCCGAGTCCCGGTGCCGTCGTAGGCCCCTCAACAACACTAGCCAAAAAGGCTACACATCCTCGATGAATCATCCGCCTCGCACGGGAAGTCGAAACCATAGAGGCAAAGAAAGCGCTCTGACATCCCCGGTATACCAACACCTCCTGACCCGGCTCTCTAAAAGTGACAGTCCTCGCGGCACAATCAATAGTCGCGAAATATCGAGCTAGCCAGTCCATCCCGAGAACCACATCAAAGTCCCTCAGCTGTCTCAAGACCAACAGGTCTGCTGGCATAATCCAGGACTCGATCTGCATCGGGCAGGACCAACAGTACTCCTCCACGTGCAAAGTGTGATCGAGAATCTGAACCTCTCGTGCACGTGGCAAAAGTCCTACCTCTAACCCATGTAATGATGCAAAAGATCTACTAATGAAAGAATGCGATGCTCCAGTATCAAATAAAGTACGAGTCCTAATGCCAGAAAGTAAGGTGATACCTGCCACCACATGGTCTGCTGCCGAAGAGTCCTCTACCTGCGCAGCATACACTCGCCCACTCTGAGATGGAGGGCGATAATCTATGGGATGGGAAGAAGATGGCCTGCTCACTGGAGCATAAGGCCGCTGAGCCGTCGACCGCTGCTGCGATGATGATGGGGCAGATGCTGAAGAAGGGGCGGCGGGGGTCGAAAAGGGGCACGAAGCTCGAATGTGCTCGGGCTGTCCACATCTGTAGCAACGACCCCACCACTGGTCGCAGGTGCCCGGAAAATGCTGACCTCCACAAAAAATACAACTGCCGGGGGCCCGTGGCTGTCGTGACTACTGCTGCTGAGACTGCTGCTGTCGTTGAGGCTGCGCGACCCACGCTGCGACGACTGTGCTCTCTGCTGCTGCTGCTGCTGGGGCCTCTGGGATCCACCAGGCTCTCGCCGCTCAGACCGTCCTCGGCCGGGAAACTGTGACTGAGGCGGTCGTGGCGGCCTCCACGAACTAGCCTGTCCCCCAACCTCCGGTGCTGGTCGCTTCGCCCCCGGGATCACTACGGGAGCTGGAACTACCTCCTCCATCAGAGCCTCCCCGCACTCCACATAGAGCGCCTGCTCCATCGAGGCCTCCAAGGTCTGCAACCTGCGTGAGCGAACCAGCTGAAAAATGTCCCGGCGCAACCCTCGCTCAAACATGTAAATCCGGTGCGCCTCATCTCTAGCCACGTGCAGTACACATGCCAACAACTGATTGAAATCCACAATATACTCATGCACGGGCCGATCCCCCTGTCGAAGGTTTCTCAACTGCTCCTCTAATCTCTGCCGGACGCTTTCCGGAAAGAAAGCCCCAAGAAAAAGACTACGGAACTCCGCCCAGGTCAAGAGCTGAGCCCCAGGCGGACCAGCCGGTCACACACACCGCCACCAAGCCTCGGCGTTGCGCTCCAAAAAGTTCGTCACCAATAACACCTGGTACCGCTCCTCGATGAACAGTGTCTCAAAGCGTTGCTCCATCGCCGTGATCCACGACTCTGCCTCCCACGACTCGGCACTCTGCCCTGAGAAACGGGGCGGGTCAAACTGGCGAAACCTCATCAATAAGTCAACCACCTTCCGCTGCTCTGCCGGGGTCAGAGGTCCCGTCAATCCAGAGGGCTGTCCCCTAGTGCCCCGAGCAATAGGGGATGCCGAGGTCACTGGTACAGCTGGGGGAGCCACAGCAGGGAAAGATGGTACGGGAGAACTCTCCGGGGGTGCTACAACTGGCTGCACCCTCTGCTCTAACATCTGCGTCAGCCGACCCATGGCCTCCTCCTGACGCCTAACAACCTCTGCCATCTGAGCCATCTGTGCTTGTAGCTCCTGCACCTCACTCTGCTGGCCCTGCCCGAACTCCTGGTGCTCGGGCTCCGAGGAAGAAGGCTGCGAACGCGTCAACATCCTGCGTCACGGAGGCATCCTGCCACAAGAAACCACCATCAATATCATAACCCCACACGACCCAATCTAGCAAAAGTCAAAGACATCCCCCTATTTCTGCGACTTTATGTTGTCTGCAGCCAACATAACGGTCCACCAGAAATTGGGTATGTCGATCCCTCTTCACTCACAGGAAGAGTCCAATAAATAAATCAACGACTTTCGCGAAATGTCACATCTCTCGCGCCCTATCATCCTAGGGTCTTCCAAAAGCCTAGGGTTTCCTAAGTCCCAACTGACCTATCCCTAAGCTCTGATACCAACTTAATCTGTCACGCCCCGGGTGTAAACCAGAACCCGGGCTCGCCAACAGATCCACCGTGCACACAGAGTTTTCCATGTACACGAAGCGCTGGTAACCTGCTCAGATATAAAATATACAATAAAAGAGCATAAACAGAGCTAAACTAAAAGAACTAAAGGTAATCTCAGACTGAAATAAAATACAAGCTGAAATAAAAGTACAATAAACTCCCAGCTCACCACAAATATACAACCAGCTGGCCAAAGCCAGACCCAAAAGTAAACTACTGTAGTCTGAGATACAAAAAGGGGATACAATAAAAGCTTAGCTAATCTCTCGGTCGGGGTAGATGATCTAGCTAGTCGGCGATCCTCTTTCCTCGATCTGCCGCTGAAGGCCCAGCAGCTCCCACAGACGACTCTACAAAACAAAGGGGAAAAAGGACAGAAAACAATAATGAGGGTGAGAACTACTAGATAAACCAGTAGCCTCCCCTAGTGGGTAAAACCTCAAATGCTGACGCACCCACTAGGAATAAAGAGGCAAAAGGAGGGAACAGTAGTAAGCTATAAGGCTACTGAAAAAGAAACTGCTACTACAATGCCTCTAAATGCAGTGCCAAAAAGATAACTATATGCATGCAACTATAAGGCTAACCGCCCAAAGAAACCCAATCAAAAGGCCAGGAAGCACTGGCACTGCCTGCTCTGTCATCACTCACAACTCACCAACTGACCGGTACCCGTCACGGTCAAAAAGCCTACTCCGGAGTGGCACTCGAGGGGAGCGACCCACACGAGTAAAATATCTCTGTATCAAGCATCTCTGTAACCAATATGTCACGCCCCGAGTTTAAAAACTAGCGTCTAAAATTTTTTTTTTTTTTGAAATTAGAGTTTAAAACCAGCTAGGGCGCAACAGACCGCCACATATATAGAAGAGTCCCAATCCCACTGGGGATTGAGCCTTTTCTATATATGCACGGCTAGCTTGGCAATCAATCAGAGTACTAACTACGTACATTTATTACATCACAGATATTAAATTACAGTTACACAGCTATCACCACTTTTCAATACATTTTCTTTGTTACATCAAATAATTAAATACTGGGCTATCGGCTGTCCATGGGTCAAGCTCTATCTCGTGATCTCACCAACTTGTCCCGACATCTCAACACCCGCTTGACCTGAAAAACAGTCACCCGAGGGTGTGAGACACACCGGAGTGTATCCCAGTGGGCACGACGAGCCGAGAAATAGCAGATCGTACCTACTGGTATACAATACTAGAGGATAGTAATAATCAGGGTTAGAATGATCAGATAGGCAACATGGAAATCAACAACTATATATAATCATAAAATCAATAGATATCAACTCATGGGGATAAGATGAAGATCAGCAGATATATAATCACAGTTAGGATAAGCAATTATCACAGTTAAGATGACATATAGGTAGTCATGGAGATCAGCAGATATATAATCATAATTAGGATAAGCAATGATCACAGTTAATATAACAGATATGTAATCATGGGGATCAGCAGATATATGATCATGGAACTATCATCAAAGGCATCACATAGAATCATATAAAGGTAGATAACTAGAAACCAGATCAAAGAATCAAAGAAGCATGTTAAAGCAACTTAACAACACATGCATCAAATAGATGAAAACACAGAGACCCAATCACAAGCTACCATATTGGCCTTCACAAGACCTCAGGCAAGGCTGCCCAACCTAGCACCAACCTGGTTGACATTCCCTCCACTGAGGGTCACGGGTTGCAACTGCTAACCACTTTACCGGTAAAGTACACCGCTACGGGTGATCGGTCCGCTGGTGTACGTGAAGAACAACGGTGCGGGCGAATCATATGCAATTGCTCAAACTGGCGGTCCACTGACCGGGTAATCGGCTACAAGCCGGGAAATCCCCACTGGGATGCAATGACAAGATCAACTGAATCTCAACTCTCATGCAGCAATAAATCTCAACTCATATGCAAGATCAAGGCAAATCTCAACTCAACATAAGCTCACAGATAAACTCAACTCAATCACACAAACCAACCAAATGATACAAAACTTAAACACATATTTTTAAGAAAACTGTTTTGAAAAGTCCAAACCCCGAAGAGCATTGCCCTCGTCCTATCAAACAAGAACAGACTCAGGCGACACTACGAAGCTTGGGTTTTAGGTCCAAACCTCGCAGAGCAGTGCCTTTGTCCTATCAAACAAGAACAGACTTCGGCGACCCTACGAAGTTCGGTAAAACATCAGTTAAGTAAATCTATGTGCTCAGCAGTGTATCATTTGATCAGCAGGACAAACAGACTCACTAATCAACCATGGAAATGTCCAATATAAATGCTAGAGGTACTATGAACAATCATGTAAAGCAGAATAGAACTGATAACAGGCATAGATCAGGCAGATAGCAGGTATAATGAACTCAAAGAAAGGCAGGCTCAAAGAGATTAAGTTAAGCTACAAAAACAGGGGTCCAACCAGTATCGCACCCCAGAGGGCCGAACTGATAAAACCCAGACCGAAGATAACCCACCTGATATAACGCAGGCGGCTAATCGAATCTGCAACTTACTTGAAGACCAGAGATAACTGGAACACCTGAATCAAATATGTTGTTCAGAAATTTTATTTAACTCTTAATCTAACATTTGCAAATTCCAATTTAGAACCTGTTTATCTTTTGACTTAACCCCTTTTTAATTTCCAACTTTGACAATTTATAGATCCATTTCCAACTGTATTCTTTATTTGGTGAAATTACCAATTTGCCCCTCCCGGGAATTCCCTTTTGGATTTCCGGGAGACTCGGGCTGTCTAACTGGGTCGCTGGCTCAACCAGATTCTACTGGGACTCAACAGTCGACCTGGTGAAACCGCCGCAATTCCTCGAATTGCGCGATTGTCACCCGGATACCGAAAAATCGATGATTTTGCCGATTTTCGAACCGTTATCAGATTTCCGCTCAACGGGAGCCGTTGGATTCCTAACGAAAAGCTTAGGAACCAACAAATCAGTTTACTAACCAGTATATGATGTGACTTTTGCATCTAGACCCCTAGGTTTTTTTTTTAATTTTCACTTTTAGTGCCAATTTGGGCACTGTTTTCGCTCGTTCTTTCAACTGGAGATTCATTTTAATATTCCGTCACTTCCAGCAGGTTACTTATGTCTTGCTGGACACCGTGCTCACCCATTTGTGGCAACACGAGTCCCGAGGCAAATTTTGGCCCAAAAATATGTACTAACATAGCCTTAAGGTCATTTTAATTCTTCGGGACTTCAAACAGAAATTCTAACACGAGCATTGCATCCAGTGACCCCAAATTAGCCAGGAATACACTGTCGCGGCTTCGCTAATGGCCCGGAACTTAGTTTTGTTCCAACATTTCTCTTTTTAGTTGATTTAACTATATCTTTTAATCTAAACTTCAAACAAGAACATTTTGTACATCAAAGTTGATCTGGGTACTGCCAGGACCTCAGTGCTCACCCTGGTTGAGACCCAGGTGGGCTGGTTCAAGCAGAACCAAGGTCAGGCTTACACCCTAATTCATAATGTACCAAAACTCCATCCACACAGAATCACTTTGATCTGAAGTGAGCACAGAGCTCAGGGGACCATTTGGAGCAAGTTTCATATTTAAAGTTTTGTCAAATTCCAACTCTTTCTTCTCAGTGGCATTTAATCAAACATCTTAGGTGCATAATATATACACATACACATAAGCCAATCCCAGCAGTTGTTCTCTGCAAATACTGAGCTAGAGGAAATTTAACTTGGATCAATTTGATCCAAGAAGGATCTGGAGCTTTTCCCCTTGCTTGGAGCAACTCGGAAACCCCTCGGATGGCCGAGCTCGAGGAAGAAGATGACGGGGTTTTCCTTGAAATTCGTGATGCAACACCCAGAGCTTCTGGGCTCCAACCAAATGCACCTACAGGTGCCATAAACATCACTGATGCTTTCCATGCATGTGGCTGGCCTCGGGGTGCGGCGGCGGCGCGGCGGAGCAAAGCTCCAATTTGGAGCTTGCCACCTCTAATGGCGGATTTGCACAGAGACAACCTGGAGCTCTATAACTTGGAGGGAAATGCTCCTTAGGTCACCACGAAGCTTCCTGTCCATCTTCCCCCGGCCGGAAGTGGCCGGAGCTCCGGCGGCCGCAAATGGTGCAATTCCGGGTTCATCCATGGCCGCATCATTTTGATGCAGCATGGGTGCCATGCAAATGCATGGGAGCAGTCTTCGGGGTCCCCTCATCACTTCTGGGTGGGTGGCCGGCGCTGGGGTGGCTTGCCGGCGCCGGAGCAGGTAGCTCGGCCGCATGCATGAAAAGCTCAAACCTAGGGCATCGATTATCTTTTTAAATACTTAACTATATTCTTTCAAATTTTGCAGAAATGATCTGCACGTCCTACAGTACAAGCACCCCGATTTTGAGCCGTTTTGGTCAAACGGTTGCAGAGTTCTTAAGAGGCGGAGCTACACTAGGTTTCCGGCGACCCATTGTGGCCGCCGGCCAACCGTGCTGCATGGGAGGCTCGGGCTTTGCAGGGAGGATGCTTAGGACATATAGAACCTACTGCTAGGGGTCAAGGGTGTAAACACTTAATAGATTGGGAGCCTCACCTTGGCCGAGCTCGGGGAAGATAGGAAGAAGCCGGATTTGGTTCCTCCTTCACACGCGGCCTTGGCAGCTTCCAGCAGGGTCCTTCAAGCACCAGGGACTCTTCAGACACCTCCCAATCCAACCTTAAAGAGGTCTGGTCCAACTTCACACTTAGTCGGAGAGAGAGGAGAGAAAAAAAAATGGCTGCGGTGGCGCTCGGCGGCGGCTTCACCAGGACTCGGTTGCAGCCTCTCAGTGGAGCTCTCAGAAGGAGTTTGGACTATCCCTAAGGCTTTGATTTGTCTCTGCTCCTGTAGTGTTCTGGTTTTTCCCATGCAGTTTCCCGATGGATCCACCTTGTATAACACCTAGTGTTGGTGTCTGGTCTATGGTGCACCAAAGGGTGCCACAGATGGACCCTGTGAGATTTTGTAACTATTTGGGCCTTCGGCTGTATTTGCCGAAAGTTAGAAATTGAATTTGGCCAAATGGAGGTTGGATTTGGATTCAGCACGGAAAAACGCTTGAAAACGGCTATTTGCTTGTTGAATTTGGAGTCCGGATGACCAAAAACGGGCTTCCGGAAGTTATCGGGGCTTTTGGGTGCATGGGGGAGTGTCGGTGGACCGCCAACTGCCACGTGGCGGCCTATAATTGGCCGGTTCGCGACGTTCGGTCCACGGAGCGGCGCGGCTGGGTGCATGAGCCCGGCGCAGGACACGTGGCAGGCGGGGACTGGCGGGCCTTTGGTGCGCGGTCCACGGGAACTCGACCGGCGGTGCAGCGGTTTGAACGCCGGTGCACGGGTTCAGGCGGGAACCACGTTTCGACCCGTGGTTGGCCCGTGCCTGGAGCGCGGTCCACGGAGTTCCCTGCGCGGGTGCATGGACCCGGCGCAGGGACACGTGGCGGCTGGTGAGAGGCGGGCTCAGCATGCGCGGTGTACGGGGTCCGTGGAGGCCCGCCTCGGGACAGGGCGCGCGCAGGGGGGCGCTGACGCGGCTGTCGGCCGCACTCGAGTGCGCCACGCGTCGCAACGCGAGAGGCGGCCGCACTCGAGTGCGCCACGCGTCGGCCCGCGGTTGGCGGTCCGTACCTACCCCGCTGACCGCGGGAGGACACGTGGCGCGCGGCAGGGTGCATTGCACCGCTGTCCCCTGTTATGGGGACACGTGTCAGCCCCAGGAATTTCCGGGCGCGTCGGACGGGGGCTGTCCGACCCCTCTTCGGGTTTTCGGGCGCCCGAAAGTTGCGCCCGAAAACCCGGCCCACTTGACTTTGGGCTGTGCCTATAAATAGGACTCCTTAGTTCTTTTGCGGGCTTTTTAGACTTCTTTTCACTGTGGACTCTTCAGAGAAGTTCTTCCCCTCACAGTATACTATCCATTGGAGGACTTTGAGGATTTGTGGAGGCACGCAACCCGAGGTTAGCTATTTTGCGGCGCGGCGCGACGCTTGTTCACCTTCGACCCGCTTCGTCCCTTTTCAGTGTTTGGGCTCCCCCGACTCACCCCGACCTCCTTTTTCGACGATTCTTGCGCCATCGGACTCTCGACTGGTAGGACTTCAACTTTCGTGTTTTGAGCTTCATCGATTTCCGTGCTGATCTTTGAGTTTTTCGGGCTCCCATTTGACCCATTTTTCTTCGCGGATTGTTGGACAGCACCGCAGTGTTCCGGCTGTAACTTTGCGCTCAGGCATCGGATCGAGGCGATTCAAGAGGCAAAATTCATCTACATTTCGCAAGGAATCTCCTGGATTTTTCTCAGATTTTTGTGGATTTTTCGCGAAGGTGAGAATCTCCTTTTTCTGTAGTTCTTCGTTACAGAAATTTTGTACAGTTTGGATTGGGTTGTTCCCCTTGCCGGATTTTTATCTCAGCGTAGGAAACTCCGATTTGGGACGTGCAGGTACTCGTTTCGACGGGCTCGTCGCGAGGATCGCGATAGTATTTTTCTGGGATTTTTCTGGGCATCTTTCGCAGGTGAAAATTTGAGAACTCTGGACTGTGGTTTTAGGGGACAGATTTTGGGAAATTGAGAATGAATAGCTTATGTGTTGTCTTTGGGGTATGTTGTACAGATTCGTGACCAGTTTTGGACAGAGCGAGAGATTCGCATTTGGGGACTTGGATTAGCGCTCGAGGTGGGTGATGTTGTGAACCTCCTACTTGTGAATGTCACTAGGCCTATTGGAATGCCTTGATCATGTGTTACTAATTGTGGATGTATCAAGCATGCTTGTATGAGATTAAGATTCCTTTGATAATATTTGCATTGTTAGCAAGCTACAAGTTAGTGAGCGGTATTTCCATGTTTTAGATATGTAGTTTAATTATATGAAAATAATGCTATAGCCATATCATGTTGTATGTTAAGTGAAGGTTTGAGCATGTGGTTAGAATTCATGTTGTAAAGAGGGGAGACTTGATAGTAGATTATGCATCCAAATTGTATCATGAATCATATGTCATGCCACGTATACATTAGAGGTTCCAAATACTTAATGTTGCATATGTTAGAATAATTGAAATGATTTTATCAAGTAAAGGACTTTGCATGCTTGAATGGTCATCTAGTTAGGCCACCTTTTTCTGCTACACATACATGCTGGAATTGACTTAGGAGAAACCATGCTTTTTATTCATTCTCCTGATGTCTAGTTTTAGGGGATTGTGTAGTCAGATGTTCAGAGTTGGAACAGTTGGGGATTGATGATTGGGTGTTGCGGCAACCGCGGACTGGGGGCGGTTGACCGGCTTATTAGTATTATTATTATTATTGCATCAGATTGGAGGTGAGGGATCGGGCTTCTTTAGTGGATGGTCTTACCCACATGTTTAGAGTCTTGATCCAGTCCTGCTACATCAGATACTTATGGTTACATACTTTACTCGTGTGGGTCGCTCCCCTCGAGTGCCACTCCGGAGTAGGCTTAGGGCCGTGCCGTGTGCGGTCGGTTGGATACTTTTAGGGCCGTGCCGTGTGCCGGTCGGTTGGATACTTTTGGGATCGTGCCGGGTGCCGATCAGTTACTTGTTCTTGAGAGGACAGCAGAGCAGGCAGTACCAGTGTTACTGGTGTTCGATTGGGTTGGTCTTGTAGTCTGTGACATCCTGGTCCATATCATTAGCTATTCCTTTAGCTAGGCATCTTTGAGGCATGATAGGGGTAGCTCTTCATCAGTAGTTTTACTTATAGCTTACCACCTTGTGTTATTTTTCCGCCTCTGATAGTCCTAGTGGGCATGCTCGAGTTTGAGGTCTACCCACTAGGGGAGGCTACTGTTTTTATAGTAGTTCTCACCCCCCACTGTTTTCTCTTTTCTTTCCCCTCTTTGTTTTGCAGAGTCTTCTGCGGGATTTGCGGGACCCTCTACCCAGGATCGAGGTAAGAGGATAGCTGATTAGATAGATACTTCCCGGGTTTCGAGCTTTGTAGTTTTGGATGTATCCCCTGTACTCTCAGACAGTTGTATTTTTTGTTATTTTGGGTCTGGCTTCTGCCAGCTGGTTGTATTTACTTCGTGAGCTGGGAGAGACACTTGTACTTATTTGAGAGCTTTATTGTACTTTTACTTTCCAGCTTTTGTCTGAGATGTTTTAGTTTTAGTTAGCTCTGTTGTATGCTCCTTTATTATATTATTTCTTATATCTGAGCAGGTTACCAGCGCTTCGTGTACACGGGAAATACCGTGTGCTCGGCGGATCTGTGTTTGAGCCCGGGTTCTGGTTTACACCCGGGGCGTGACAGCTCCAAAGCCCAAGAGAAGAACTCCTATTTATAGCTTTCTCACCTTAACTCCGGCGACCCGAGCGGCCGGGGGTTACAACAGCTGAGGGGTCGCGTCGGTTGCGAGCTGAAGAGGCTAGTGGAGGCTTCAGTTGTCGAAGAGGAAGAGGCAAGGCTCGGTTTCCACTCACGTATACATAATGCACGTGTTAAATACAAATTTGCACAAAACCCCTTCTACTTACAGCATTTGGACACGAGTCCTTAACAAAAGTTAGTCCTTTTACTGTCAAGTCCCTCATCTGTAAGCCGCATATTTTTCGGAGCAGAAAATTACGGGTTTTTCTGCAAAATACTGTATTTTTCGCCGTAATTCACGCTTTTTGAGGCGTTTCGTTCAACAAAGCGAAAAACGAACTTCGCCACGACGTCCAGCACGTCGAAAATTGTCAAGTAGCATATTTGTTTGATGTGTTTGACGCTCAGATTAAATCTCGGGCCATAAGCTTGTCATTTTGCGGTGTGCTGCACGCATCCCGATGCACTCGAAGCGTCAAACGTGAAATCCGTCAGTGCCATCGCGCTCAGAACGTCGAAATTAGCTAGGACTCATTACTCATACCCCTATGTTAAATTTTAAAATAGTGGTTTAGCCATTAGTGATCAAAGGAATTTTAAACTACAAAGTTTACTATACACTTTAAGTCGCGGAGCCCGCTTTTGATTTCTGGTTTCTGGAAGATCCGACCGTCGGATCGAAAATATATGAATATGAAACTTCTATGTTTCGACGAGACGATCGCAATGGTGATCTCGGATTTTTCAGATCAGACCCCGATCAAAAGTCAACATTTCTGGGCCCACTATTGGCCCACTATCTCTCCACTTTTGCCAAAATTGACAAATTTTAAATATTTAAAAGCAAACAGAGGTTTTTAAATTTTGGATTACTACACAATATCTCACAATAGCAGGACTGGATCATGACCATGATCAAAGTGGGAAAACTCCATCCACTAATGCAATCTCGATCCCCAATCTGATGTGATAATAACATCCGGTCAACCGCCCAAAATCTGCGCTCGCCGCTGAACCCACAAATCCCGATCCGATAAATTAAAAACATCTGGCCAACCGCCTAGCGTCCGCGGTTGCCACTATGCCCCACAATCCACAAGACGAGTCTAAACTGTCCCAGACACAGGGTCCAAACTATACTATCCCAAAATCCCAGTCAGACTCGAGCATCATGCATCGATACAGAAGAAGAACGATAAAACATATTTTCTCCTAAGTCAAATCCAATAATATAGTGCAGCAGTAAATAGTGGCCTAACTAGGTGTCCAAATAAGCATGCAATTGTCTTTTTAAAAAGCATTAGAAAAGTGACTAACGTTTATTGCAAAGAATGATTTTAAAACATTAATGTGATACTTATTTGCATGCGGGGTTGAGATATAGCAAATGTCCAACATTATTGTCCCAAATTTAACACATAAAGGCCATCAATTAATTTAGGGGGCATTGCATTAGGTTCACATACTAAAAGTTAGTTGTCACATTTAAAATTGGGGAAACTCTAATACTCCTAGTGAGCAAGTCAACAATAAGGGAAACACAACCACCCACCTCAAAAAACGTACACAACACTCGAAGAAACACCCCGCTGTCCGCTGTCCTCTACGAACGTAGTCTGCCGAAAATAGTGTCCTACAACAACACACATCGCACACGGTGTAAGAAATACAAGTCCCAACACAACTTTTGCTGTTTTTACAACCAGCATGCAAAACGAGGCATTTCACCTCTGTCCCGAGCTCCAAAAATCCTAAAAAATTCACAGTTGCGTTCCTTGCGAAAAGTAGCCCCAAAACGACTGTTTAAATGCCTCAATCTGATGCTCCTACGCCAAGAAATAAATCGGAGAAGTAGCCGCTGTCCAAAATTCCAAATAGCAAAAGGGGGGTCAAAACACCTCGGGAACCGTGCCAAAGAGTCAGAATCCAGAAAAATCACCAACACGGAAAATGAAGTCCTACCTCTCAAAAACACACCGGCGAAGAAATCGTCGAAAAAGGACTCCTGTACTGCGCAGGGGACTCCTCGGACTGAAATGCGACGATAATGGGCCGAAAACGGGGAAAAACGAGGCGCACTGTAAAATCCGGATCGCCGTTGTCGAGCTTCCGAAAAATCTGGAAATCCTCCACGAGATGTAAAATTAAGAGAGGAACAACTTCTCTAAAGACCTCTCCCTCTCAATCTCTCTCTATCTCTCGAAAAACCAGAAAAAAGGAGGGAGGGGAGGCCTTTATATAGGCCCAAGCTAACAATTGGAAAAATTCCAATTGGGTCCAGGTTTCGGGCGCCCGAAAGTTTCGGGCCCTGAAATCGGGCCCAAACAGTGGCCCGGCCCACACGGCCCACCCGAGCACAGCGGATCCGGCCGGACCGCGCGGCCGTCCAACCCGCCTCGGTTCACGATGCGTGTCCCCCGCACAGGGTACAGCGCGCCCGGCCAATCAGGCGCGCCCACGCGTCCCCCTGCGGGGCAGCTGGGGTGGGTGGCGCCAGCCACTGGCGCGGCGCCACGTGGCTGGCGCTGCCCCGCCCGACACGCCAGCCGGCGCGCCGCCTGCGCGCCTGCGCCCGCGTGCGCGTACGGCCGCAGGCGCGCGCCCGCGGGTGCACCGCGCGCACCTGCGCCCTCCAACCCGGGGCCGCCACGTGGCATGCCCGGGTCCACCGTGCACCGCGCTACAGCCCCCGCCTGCCCGGCCTGCCCGTTCTGCCCGCGCACACTCCCGCGCGCCGCGCGCACTGCACCGGCCCAATGGCACGCTGCCACGTGGCCCGCCGGTCCACCGTGCACCGACGGCCTACCTTCGTGGACCGGGAGGCGTGCGCCGGCCCAATGGCGCGCTGCCATGTGTCCAGGCCGGTCTACGGCTTCCCCCGTGCACCATTTTGCACAAGAAACTTCCGGGTGTCCATTTTTGGGCATCCGGACTCAGAAAAATATAAATAAATAGCCGTTTTCAAGCGTTTTTCCGTGCTGAATCCAAATACGGCCTCCGTTCGGCCTGAATCCACTCCTAAAATTCGACAAAAGCAGCCGAAGGTCAGGCTTGATCCCAATTCCTCACTGAGTCCAAATCAACACATCCCTTTGACATGTTGGGGCCCAACACACCAATAATAGGTATTCCACACCCCGAAACAGGGGAAAAACCACTGGGGATCCTGGGACACTACATCCTCCCCCACTAACAAAAGTTTCATCCTCGAAATGAAAATCATACCTCAATCCTGAGCCGAGGGTCGTGTCACTAGATCCACCGAGGCTAAAAAAAAAAAAAAAAAAAAAGAACTATACGTCCGCCCTCCACTAGTCTTCTAGCCCATGTCGCGGAGATACTGAGAGAGAAGGAGGTGCTCTAGCATACCTAGAAAACATGACCCCGGAAAGCCTTGTTCTTGTAGCCACACTTGGCGCTTCTCGAAGTCATTCAAAGCCTGGTGTTCAGTAAGGCAAACCTTCCCAAGCATTACATCAAAATCCTTCAGCGGGGGTTCACTACTAAGTCTCAAAGACATGACAGCCTTCCCAACCTTAGCGGGTAGGAAGGCAAACAACTATCCGTTTCTAGAGGCCGTCCAAGGGTCTGGGCCGACATCGTACTACGAAGGGGTCTAACCTAACTAACTATGGGCAGAAGTGGTAACGCAAGAGGTGAAGAGGTGGGGTGCTCCAGATGTCGAAAAAGGTCATATTCGAAAAGGGAAAACTAAGGGTAGAGTGTCTCTGCTACTACTTCATCCGGGGCAGTGCGTCCTACGTCATGCCGTTGCGTGGGACCTCTTATCCGCGTCACACCACTGAAGGGGCTATCCCCAGGTTCAGGGGGCAGTAAGAGCGAAGATGCCCCGGCTTGCCACATCGAAGAAATGATCGTGCTTCCAGGAATAGTCGGTTACTCGGTGTGCTCCGCTGCAGACGTTGCCTGGTTGGTCTCCCCCGGTTCCGGTCCCTCCGTCGGCGTGCTTCTGGTTCCTTGCTGCGCCTTCGGATACTTGGGTGGTTGGCTCCCGGTCTGCTACTGGTCGGGCGCATTGATCAACTCCCGCTCTACCGAAGTGGCCCGGTCGACTGCTTCTCGGGAGGCGGGTAACCCGTGTCGTTGGTATTCGATGTCTTCTGTGAGCGTTGGCAGTTGCCCGGCCACGTCGTGCAACTGTTGTCAATGTAGCCGGTCCTCCGTAGCTGTCAAAACCGTCACTTCCATTCCCGCGCTCTTGATTGAAGACCAAGTCCGGGCCATCATCCGTGTACACAAAGAAATCAAGTCAATCCTAGACTTAACTGGTCTAGCACCAAGACTTACGACTGACCGAAGCACTACCATCCCGTCCCCGAAACACTCGCGCTCTACGCACCTATTGCTCAGTTATCTCATCGATTAGTTGCCAAAGGTATGGTTGTCACGCCCCGGCGTCGAAACTGCGACCCGGGCTCGCCAACAGATCCGCCGCCCATACGGGAAGCCCCGAATAGACGAAGCGACAACCTGCAAAAGATCAGACTATACTATACAGATATCAGAGCTGAAAGTAAAACTGCTAAAAATAAAAACTAAGTGTACAACTACAACTCTCAAATAGTACAAACCAACCTCACCAAATACAGAAATCTCTCGAGCAGTAAAATAAATACAACTCTATACCTCACTACAAAGTTCTCTCAACATGAACTCTCAAAAGTAATAAGGGTACATCTACTCTCGGGACGACGACTGGTAGGGATCTAGCTCGCGACTCCCTTACCTCGATCAGAAGAAACAGCACCAGGAGCAACAGGAATAGGAGTAGAAGTCCCTGTGGGAAAAGACACCACGACGGGTGTGAGAACTACGTCCCAAGTAGTTCTCAGTGGGTGCCGCCAACAAGCCCGACGGTCTGCCCACTAAGTCTACTAGAGGCATAAAGTAACAATAATAATACTGAAATGAAAGGGCTGGAAAAGTAACTCTACAGCTACTATGCCTCTATCTAGATGCTCAAGAAAATGAAAACAGATGGAAACATGATGCATCTACAGACTCAAACAGTACAGTCACCCAATCTACACTGACTGCCGCATAGGGTCCAGTCAAACCTGCGCCTACCTACTGCCGTGACATCCCGGAGGACCGGACTTACGTAGGGCGTCCGTGGCTGCCACTAACTGGCCCAGCCAGAGGGACTGCGTCCGTAACTGCCACTAACTGGCCCGGTCAGAGGGACGGCGTCGACAAGTCGCGATACAGAAGTAACATATCCACCCCGGGCGTGGCTCTCGAGGGGAGCGACCCCACCGAGGAAAAAGGTATCCGCGCACTCTGTCGAGCTCAAAGTGGCACTGCAGGCTATAGTCCAGATCCACGCTCACGCTCTGAACGGAAAGACTCAAAATCCACAACATCTCGCACAACAGTCGGAGCACTCTCGACGACTCAGCTGATCAGCTCACGCGAAACACGAGACACAAGCCTCACCAACAACTCACAGCACAAAACACACCGGCAGGGGATACTCCACAGCCAAGACCAACCCACAACTCAGGGCTAACAAATCAGGTCGGACGACCCTCAACGACCCGGGACCACCGTCAACCCCGACGGTTCCCAACAGCAGAACATCAACCACACGGATAACTCAGGAAGGACCGACACCATAAGGGTTTGGAAAACCCGATAGGTCGGTGCTAAGAACCCTATCAAACAAGAACAGACTCTAGGCTCCGCCTATTGGAGTTCCCGGCCCCCTTACAGTTCGGGAACACGACAACCTCGGTACAACACGCAGAAAATACCAACTAGGGCCCGAAAGTCTCGGGAGACCTACACCTACAACCCTGTCAAACAAGAACAGGTTCCAGGTTCGGCCCCCGCGGCTTCCGTCCCGACAAAGGAACGGCCCCTAGAACCCAGACCACTCGAATCCTTTAGAGTGGGGAGATTACAGGAAACAGGTGACAATTGTTATTGAAAACCATTTTGATCTGGAAGAAATCCATGTTTAATGATTTTAGTTCTTTTTAGAAAAACAATTAGAAAACAAGTGTTTTATCCAAACCCCGAAGGGCTGTTGCCTTTGTCCAATCAAACAAGAATAGACTTCAGCGGCCCTTCGAAGCTTGGAAGAAAACATAGATAGACTAAAAATCATGTGTATGTCAAAAAGGTTCTGGGTTCTAGGTCCAGCTAACACAATCACACAACTACCACTAACACAGTGGCGACAGCACCAACAGGGATACAAGACCTCCCGGGACTACCGTTTACCCAAACGGCTCCCGGCACAGATGAGCGACCCACTACAACTGCCAGACTCCACTCTGCTCCCAAGCACGAGTGAAAATGCAACCCACACTAAAAAGAAGTCCCGACCGCTCGGCCCACTACCCGGGCGAGGATAACACTAAGTCCAGAAATGAAAGAACAGTGTGGATGTATAAACATAAATAACCCTAGCCCAAGTGAGGGTTTTCTACTGGTCTGGTTACACATGCAACATATGACGGGGGTGCTAGGTCAAGTTCCAAGAGAACAAATATTTAACAGGTAGTAGGAAGCAGCAGAGATCATACGATCAACAGATAATGACAAGGAATAACCATTCCTACATTCTAGCATGCTACACAAGAATCTACTATCATGCATGTCCCTACTATAGCAGATTTACTGTTCAGACCATCAAACTTGAAGATAAGGCCACCCACCTGAAGGTGCTAACTGACCGGGGTCACACAGCTGAGAAAACCAGAAGAACAGCAACTCTTATGTCCAACAGGTCCAGTACAGTACTCAATCCCTCCTGGGTACAACAAAAGGCTACAGTTACACTTAAATCCCAAAAATCTGCCCAAAAACACCCGCTGAATTTTCAGCGGCAAAGAAGCCAATATTTCACCTGTATAAATTGCTCAATAAATTCCAATAAAAATATCCTGGCGTTCTTCGCGCCGATAGCTTCGAAACGAGTACCTGCACGCCCAAATCGGAGTTCCGTAGGCCAAGATATAAATTCCACAACACGGGCGCGCGAAAATATACAACCACATAACTGTAAAATCTTGCACAGATAGAGAGGAAGATGTCTACCTCCGGGAAGCTCTCAGGAAATTCTAAGAAAAATACCACGATGATCCTTGCGTCGAGTAGATGAAAAAAGTCTACAAGCACGTCCTGATCCGAGATTTGTGCGCGAAGATCTCCTCAAAAGAAGCTGCTGCCCTCTCCAAAATCTCACAGCAAGAAGGGTCCCAATGAGCACGAGAAAACACCTCGAAAAACGTGAAATCTGAAAATGTGCGTAAAACCTAAAATCGTAGCCTCACCTGTTGCGAATCCAACGGCGAAGAAATCGCTCAAAAAGATGGTCGGAGTAGGTCGGGGGAGCTCGTGTACCGAAGAGCGACGGAAGAAACACCGAAGAAAGAGCGTCGCGCCGCGCCAAGAAAATGAGAATCTCGAAAAGCGTGCCCCCAAAAATCCCCAAACTTTGCAGATGGAAGCTACTCTGCGAGAGGAACAACTTTGCTGGGGACCTCCCGACGGTTTGAAGCTCGGAAGAGGAAGAAAAGAGGGGAACAAGGCGGCTCGGATCGCTTTTATAGGCTCCATGAAACAATTCGGAAAATACCGAATATGTCCCCGATTCCGGGCGCCCGGAAGATTCGGGCTGCTACAGTGTTGGGCCCGGCCCAACACTGTGCAGGCCCAAATCCTCCCTGGGCCTCCACGTCGCCCGCCAAACAGCGCACAGCGGCGCCGACCACCACGCGAGCGACACGTGGCCAACCCAGACACCGACACGTGGCCCGGCAGCCCGTCAACGCGCGCCTGGCGCGCCCACGTGCGCGCGCCAGCGCCGCCTGCGCACAGTGTCAGGCACGCGCCCCGAGGCGGCCGCACCTGCTCCGTGGACCGAGTGCACGTGGACCGGCCAACCGGTGTGCGCCACGTGTCCCCCCACCGGTCCACCGTACACCCGCCATTCCCCGTGGACCGCGCCCGCTGCGCCGGCCAACCGGGACCCGCCACGTGTCCACCGCCCGGGTGCACGCCTCCGCGGTGGACCGCGCACCAGCCCGCGCGCCTGCCCGCGCGCTGCGCGCCGCCCGCGCCTGCCCGCCGCCGCGCTCCGCCGCCGCCGCCGCCGCCCGCCGCCGGCGGCCGCCGGCCGGAACAGTAACACCTGCCTCGAAAACCGTGCGCGACATCCGGGCTCCGAAAAATGCAAATAAATAGTCCATTTTCACCGTTTTCGCGCGCTGAATCCAAATCCGATGTCCGTTTCTCCAAATTCTCAACCGAAATTTTGCCGAGGGCCCCCGGAAAGCCCACTTGATCTGATTTTCGCGCCGGGTCCATTCCAAAAATCCGGTTTGCCAAATTCCACCTCTAAAAACTCCCAAAGGCATCCGGAGAGGTGATCTTTTATCCAAACTTCGCCCTGAGTCCAAATTCGACATCCGCATCGCGCGAAATCACTTCTAAACACTCGACGGGTCCTCCAAATACTCCCGTGATCCATAATTAAGCCCGAAGTCTTCCACTTGTGTCCAAATTGCGCACAAACACCTCCAACACACCACACAAGCATTCGGAAGCTGCCAAACAACCAGAAAACTCCCCCACGGGGAAACCAGGTCCTCACATCCTCCCCCACTAAAAGGAAGTTTCGTCCCCGAAACAAAAACAACCCACAACAAAACTAAAACAATCAAATCAACCAAAGATGCTAACACTATACTAGCAAGAAAGGAACAACTCCACCAGCAGGAAAGTCATCAACCCCAACCCTCGATTGAGAAAACAGCTGAAATTAGCGAAAAGTTCGAAAATTTCGAAAGATCAGTGCCTTCGCCCCAATCAAACAAGAACAGGTTCGGGCACTGTCTACATTCCTAGAGCAATCTTTTGAAGTTTTCGTCCTGTTCGTAATTTCAGTACAAAGGCGAGAAAAGGGAGGGAAGTGTTGGTGCCGTTCCTGCTGTGGCTACAACGAATGCTACCACTAACGAGACTCCTAAGGACGCAACCCCTAGTCCTAAACGTCACAACTGCTCCTGAGGTGGCGCCTGTCCAAAGCCGCTGAAGCCAATGCTGCTGGAAGGATACTCCGGCAATCTGAGAAAATGAACTCCTCTAGTCCAACTCGCAGAAGGTGTTACGGAATTTGAGTTGGCGTATTTCGTGAAAGTATTGAGTCTTGAAGATTGAAGATGAAAGAACTTTGGATCATATACCTCAATCTCAAGAAAGAAGAATTCAAAAGGATCAGGTATGTTTAACTAAAGATCTTTTGGTGATCCGAATACTTCTTGTAGTGTAGAAACACCTGGAAGAAAGTTTTATTGCATAATCATCAAAAACTGGACATGGGACATGTTCAGGATCCGGATCGTGCTCGGCAATCCGGATCCCGAAGGGTGTTTGTTCATACACTGTTTCAATCCGGATCGCAGCATTTCATGATCCGGATCCCGAACACTGGTTTTACCTTTTCACTTGCATGATCCGGATCAGGAGTTGCAATCCGGATCCCGAACGTGATGTTTGGTGAAACTGTATGAACGATCCGGATCGGGGACTTCGATCCGGATCCCGAACTGGCATTTTTCTGGAAATCGTCTTTCTTGCTTCTGCGATCCGGATCGTCCAATTCCAATCCGGATCGCCGTCGTAAAATCTCCAGAAAAGGCAGTTTTTGATCCCTATCTTCTTCCAATGGTTTCTAACCTATAAATAGGCCCTGTATTCATTTCTAGGGCATCCACATTGATCGGCACAAATAGAAAAAGATAGCCGAAAAGAAAAAATCCACATATAGAGAAGAAAGGAAATCAATAGATTTATTCTATGTTTCTTCATCTATATTGATTGATTTGATTCTAGGTTTTCCATACTCACATTTTGAGTAGAATCAAATCAATGAATACTTAGATGGTATTTCCGATCTATTTCTAATCTAAGTATTCGGCGGATCATCACCACCCAAAACAAACAACGATTTACCCTAAATCGGCGCGTGGACTCGCGTGGCCTTGTGGATTCAAGGTGCAACTACGTTCGTGGATTCGAAGCGTAGTATTGGGTGAAGACCGTGGATTCGGTCGGACGTCGTGGACTCGACGTTGGACGCTGTGGATTCAGCGTTGGGCGCGGATCGTGGATTCGAGAAGCGTCGTGGAGCGAGCGGAGAAGATCTACTAGGAGCGTATGGTAAAAGGTTGAGTCGTCTGTGAGTACGTTATATCACCTTGTACGTGTTTAATTCTAGTGGATTTCGCCGTGTTATCGGTCCCGTGGTTTTTTACTCCGGTTTGGAGTTTTTCCACGTAAAAATCTTGCGTGTTCATTTATTTTTCCGCATTGGGTTTTATTGCGCAATGATTTTTGAGTGTTTATTGTTTACACCTATTCACCCCCCTCTAGGTGTTTTTTCCCCTATTTAGATCCAATTACTTATAACCCAACAAGTGGTATCAGAGCGGGAATAGGGTTGTAAACAATGGTTGAAGGTGGAAACATCAATCGACCCCCTTTCTTTGATGGAACAAATTATGCGTACTGGAAAGTGCGGATGAAAGCCTTTTTAATTTCCATCGACGAAAGGGTGTGGCAATCAATTGAATTAGGATGGTCTAATCCAACTGAAATTATAGATGATGTTCGCACCTTAAAACCTAGGTCGAAATGGACCAAGGAAGAGATAGATTCTTCTTCTTACAATGGCAAAGGAATTAATGCTCTATTTAATGCTTTGTCACAAACAGAGTTCTCTCGCGTCTCGGCATGTGAGACTGCGAAAGAAATCTGGGATGTTCTTCAAGTTACGCATGAGGGAACTAACCTTGTGAAGATTCAGAAACTGCAAATGCTTACGAGCAAATTTGACTCTATCTCTATGGCAGAGAATGAATCTTTCACTGACTATTACACACGATTGCAAGACATCGTAAACTCATGTGCTAACTTGGGAGAGAAGATTCTAGAATTTAAAGTTGTAAGAAAAATCCTTAGAACTCTTCCTGAACGATTTCGCCCGAAGGTCGCAGCCATTGAAACAATTAAACACCCGGACGAAATGCGTGTAGAAGAATTAGTTGGTGCATTACAAACTTATGAAATGACATTTCCTACTAACTATTCTTCTGGAAAAGCATCCTCTTCTAAGTCTTCAGGTTACGCATTGAAAACTACGAAGGAAGACACGGATTCATCCTCCTCGGACGATGACGAGAACCTATCTATGGAGGACTTTGAGAAGCAGCTCGCTCTCTTGACAAGGAAGTTTCGCCGCAACTTTCGAAGGGGAAATCCAAGCAAAACTCCATCCTTCGGAAAGTCGAAGAAAGGCAAGGGTTCTTCAACTTACAAGTCAAGGAAGCAAGAGAACTTCTCAAAGGATAAGAAAAGTTCAGAGGGACAAGTACAGTGCTTCAAATGTCGAGGCTACGGCCACATTTCAACGGAGTGTCCCAACAAGAATCCGGCAAAGAAGAAGGCGATGCAAGTCGTCACTTGGGATGACAACTCCACGTCAAATGAGTCATCGTCAAGTGATGAAGAAGACAACGCGACAGCATTCCACGCGTCCACCTCTTCACCCTTCATGTGCTTAATGGCAAGTACATCCGACTCACTGTCCAACTCCACTGTTGAAAAGATTGCAACGGACGATGAATCAGATGATTCGGAAGGTGAAGATTTTGCTCTAGCCTACCACAGACTTTTGAGGGATTCAAAGAAACTGGCTAAGCAAAACAAGGGGTTGAAAGGGAGATTGCAGGATCTCGAAGAAGAAGTAAAAAGGGTAACCTCTCTCTCAACCGATCTTGAAGTGGAAAGGGATAATCTGATTAAAACAAATGTTTCCCTTCAAGAGTCCAATGAGCAACTCGAGAAGAATTATATGGATATGGTGAACAAAGCGAATTACTTCTTGAAGCTCAACGGCGAGGCTCGACAGGAAAAATTGGAAATGACGGAGACCATACGCCAACTGAAGGATGACTTAAAGAGATTTTCTTCTGGAAGGAGTAAGTTGGACAGACTTCTTGGTCTTGGTCAAACAAATAAGTTCGGCCTCGGATACACTCAAACTGGAGACATTCCAAGTTCGAGTGGGACAGTATTTGTGCCTCAGTCGGTATCTCCTCCTCCGACACCGGAATTCACGACAAGCAACGACAACAAGCCTACTTCATCCTCCTCGGGATCGTCAAGATCTAAGGTATGTTTTCGTTGTGGCATTTCAGGGCACATAAGGAGAAATTGCAAGACGGAAGCCAAACGCACACCTCAAGCACCTCTTGCAATGACTACCAAAAGGCTATTCCTCGAAAATCAACTGCAATTCAATTGAAGGAAAAGAGCCTTGGTAGTCACCGCTCAAGACGACATCATCAAGGAGCAGCAATTCTTCAAGCAAGACGCTCTCACCTAGGAGATCAACTTCACGATCATTACCGACGCACTCCAAAAAGGTTTGGGTGCGCAAAGGTGAAATTTTCCCTTGTCTTGTTACTAATGTTTCCTTGCATGCATATGATAGTTCGTCTTGGTATCTGGATAGCGGGTGTTCCCGTCACATGACCGGTGATAAAAACTGTTTTCAAACATTTGAGAAAAACTCCGGAGGACTTGTTGTTTTCGGAGATGGTCGGTCTTCCAAAATTGTTGGAAAGGGAACGGTAGCTATTCCAGATGGCCCGGTTCTAAATAATGTGTTATTTGTTCATGGCCTTAAGACTAACCTCATAAGCATAAGTCAACTTTGTGATAGTGGTTATTCAGTTAATTTTTCATCTGATAAATGTACTGTAACTGACAGAACCATGCTTTCTTTTTAAAAGGGGTTAGATCAGAAAACAATTGTTATGTAGTTCCTCATAAGATTTCTGAAAAATGTAACCTAGCATCTTTGAAAAATGAAACACTTTGGCATGAAAGGCTAGGTCACATAAACTTTAAGGAACTTGCTAGAATTTCGAACAAAGATGTGGTCAAGGGGGTTCCAAAACTTTCTTTTGAACAAAACATTGTGTGTGGCGGTTGCCAAAAAGGAAAACAGTCTAGGACTGCACACAAGAACTTGAACCACATAGGTACAAAACGGCCTTTGGAACTTTTGCATATGGACTTAATGGGGCCAACTCGTCAACCATCTCTGGGAGGTAAATGGTATATTTTCTTATTGGTTGATGATTTTTCTAGATATACTTGGGTAGCATTTTTAAAAGAAAAAGCTGATACCTTTGATTCTTTTCTCGAAATCTGCCATCGTATTATGATTGAAAAGAATGATAGGATTACTCGAGTTAGAAGTGATAGAGGTGGGGAATTCATAAATTCCAAATTCATTGATTTTTGCACTTCTAACGGCATTAAACATGAATTCTCTGCACCTTATACACCTCAACAAAATGGTGTAGTCGAGCGCAAAAACAGGGTCGTACAGGAAATGGCACGTGTTATGCTTCACAGCCGGAACTTACCTTTTTATTTTTGGGCTGAAGCGGTGAACACTGCTGTTTATGTTATTAATCGCGTGTATTTGCGCCCGGGGACATTGAATACACCATATGAACTTTGGTTTTGTAGAAAACCTAACATCAAATATTTTCGTATCTTTGGGAGTCGGTGTTTTATTTTACGTGATCGCGAAAATCTTGGAAAATTTGACTCTCGAAGTGACGAAGGGATTTTCTTAGGTTATTCTACAAACAGCAGAGCATATCGAGTTTTTAACTTAGAATCTAAGACGATCGTAGAATCGATAAATGTTAAGGTAGATGAAGCTTTTCATTTTGAATCTGAAAAATCTACCCTCGATATCTCTCTTGATGATGATACACCTGCTAATGCATCTTCTTCTAACAATTCTTTCGATAATAATGTTGATGCATCTAACGGTTCTTCAAGTTCATCTGATGTGCAGGAATCATCTCGTGTACCTCCGTCTACTCCTCTACCTCAAACGTTACGCATCTCCAAGGATCACCCTGAATCGAACATCATTGGAGATCCACAAGAAGGAGTTAGAACACGGAGACAATTGGTTTGCGGATTTGCATGCTATGTATCTCAAATCGAACCAAAGAATGTTGATGAAGCTCTCCAAGATGACTACTGGATTAAAGCAATGCAGGAAGAGCTCCATCAATTCGAGCGAAACAAAGTCTGGGAATTAACGAAGCCTCCGAAGCAACACAATGTGATAGGTACCAAATGGATCTTCAAGAACAAGAAAAATGAAGAAGGTACTATCATCAGGAACAAAGCAAGGTTAGTTGCTCAAGGCTACTCTCAAGTAGAAGGTATAGACTTTGATGAAACTTTCGCCCCTGTAGCTAGACTCGAGTCCATTCGTATCTTGTTTGCGATAGCTTGTCATTTTAAAATCAAATTATTTCAAATGGACGTTAAGAGCGCCTTTTTAAATGGGTTTTTAAATGAGGAAGTTTATGTGGCTCAACCGAAAGGTTTTGTGGATCATAAACTACCTAACCATGTTTTTCGTCTGAAAAAGGCTCTTTACGGTCTGAAACAAGCACCGCGAGCATGGTACGAAAGGTTGACAAAGCACCTTTTGGAAAAGGGCTACACTCGAGGGGGAGCTGACAGGACTCTCTTTGTGAAGCATTATCAAAACAATTTCATAGTTGCTCAAATCTATGTCGATGACATTGTTTTTGGCGCAACAAGAGATAATGATGCTTCTAAATTCGCGGAGACCATGGAAAGCGAATTTGAGATGTCCATGATGGGCGAATTGACTTATTTTCTTGGATTACAAGTTAAACAAAACGATGAAGGTATTCACTTGTGTCAATCCAAGTATGCACTGGAGTTGGTCAAAAAGTTTGATCTAGAAAATTCTAAGGATTTTCCGACTCCAATGGGAACTAGCCATAAGGGACTTGGAAGTGAATCACATAGTGAGAATGTAGACGAGAAACTGTATCGCAGTATGATTGGAAGTCTACTATATCTCACGGCTAGTCGCCCGGATATATCCTTCAGTGTTGGGATTTGTGCGAGATATCAATCAGCACCGAAGGAGGTTCACCTGAAAGCGGTGAAACGGATCATCCGATATATCAAAGGTACAATCAATTTCGGAATTTGGTATCCTATGGGAACAACTTTGGATATTGTTGGATACTCAGATGCCGATTGGGCTGGATCAGTGGATGACCGGAAAAGCACGAGTGGTGCATGCTTCTATCTTGGCCATTGCCTTGTTGCATGGCACAGTAAAAAGCAGAATTGCATAGCACTCTCGACTGCCGAAGCGGAGTACATTTCTGCAGGAAGTTGTTCAACCCAATTGATTTGGATGAAAAGCGTGTTGAGCGATTTCCGGATTTCAGCAACTTCGGTAACCATTTTATGTGACAACACTAGTGCTATTAACATTTCAAAAAACCCTGTGTTGCACTCTAGAACAAAACATATTGAACTTAGATATCATTTTCTTAGAGAGCTAGTTGAATCAAATATTCTTCAACTGTCATATATTTCAACTGAGGATCAATTAGCTGATATCTTAACAAAACCTTTGGATCAAAAACGTTTTATTCACTTGCGTAAAGCAATTGGCATGCTTTCCTTGAAATAATCTCTTTTTGAAACCTTTGCTTAGGTTAGGTTTTGTTTTTGTTTTTGTTTTGTTCTTTATCTATGTTTTGTACATAGGACATTAATTGAGCATAAATCATAATTGACTTTAATTGCATCCTTTTATGCATTTAGAAATTTATTATGCTTTTGATATCATAATATTTCAATGTTGCAATGATCATTTACGTTAATTAAACCATCTTTTAAGTGATCAAAGTCAATTTCTCTCTCAATGATCTCTTGGTATAGTCATTATCATATTTGATTGCTTAGTCGAGTATGAATGCGAGATCAATTTTTGGTTGAATACCTTATATATTAAATAATTGATAGCCAATTGAGGGGGAGTCAATGAAATGTAAAATGCTCAAAAGATGTGGAAAGAGTTACATCCCAATGAGGAGTGTGAAAACTACCACCACATGGAGAAAATGAAAGAAAGAAAAAGATACTCCATGAATGCAAAGCAAATTTTTGTTTTAAAAATGTTGATGAAATGCATATTGAAATACTTGACTCAGTCGTATTTCATGGTTGGTATAAGGTGGGATTTTTGATAAAAGATGCTCAAAGAGCCACTCCTTCAACAGATTGTCTAGATATATTATCTAACTTATCTGGGATTTCAAACATCTATTGATCTTGGTATTTCATTTTCTTTACCAAAATTGATGATTTGATAAAGGCATTACACATAAGATCAGGATAGATGTGATTGAAGTTGTTCAACTTTAAGTGTTTTAATTTTCGTAAATTTTCGTTTCATTTTTGAGTATTTTTGATAGATTTTGCATAATCTATTTCTTGTTGTATGAAACGATGATTTTTGTTTAAAGTTGATATGCTAAAGTGCTTACATACTTTTTCTGGATTTTATGGAATTTTTCTAAATTTTTCTGGAGAAAAAGTTGAAGCCGATCCGGATCGGAGTAAGTGATCCGGATCCCGAACGCAGGATTCTTCCTGCGGGTAGCCGATCCGGATCACATTCTCGATCCGATCCGGATCACGGCTAGGGTTTTATAAGAACAAAGAGGATTTGATTTCTTTTACCCTAATCTTTTGTTCTCAAGTCTCTAGAGCTTCTCTCTCTAGATTTCTTGCATCTTGGAGCTTCCAAACTCAAAGTTCTTCAATTCAAGTAAGTTTTGTTGATCAAATCTCGGTTTTTCACAGTTTTTATATTTTTTCATCAAACGTGAGTTGAAATCATGGATCTTTTTCGTTTGTGAATGGTTTTTGATCAAATTTCTTTTGAAATAAGAACTCTGGGTCGATTAGTTTTGCTTTTATGCTGGGTTTTTACCTGATTAACGAGTTTTTAGGCTTCGATTTCTAAAAATTCAGTTTTAGGGCATAAAAGAGGAATTTTTGTAAATCATGCGATTGATCTATTTTTAAATTCTTTTTGCAAAACTAATTTGATTCTTAGCTTCTCTACATGATTATGATTGTCTAGGTACAATGTTTCAAATTTTTCAAAATTGACGATTTTTTCATGTGTTCTTGAGTTGGTTTTTCACAGGACACCTTTAAACTCAAACCCTGTTCAATGGCATTCTCTTGGATCATTATTCTCCTGGTTGCTATGGTACATACTCGAGCCACGAACAAATTAAAGCGAGCTAAGAAAACACAACAAAAGGGTGAGTTTGTTGAGGTCAGTGACACAGAAGTGAATTGTAATGAGGTAGATTGGGCTGCATTGACAGATGATGATGATGATTCTTTGCCTGAACAAAAGGCATCTGGTAGTTCAAAAGGAAAGGCATCCTTGGACACAGGGAAAGCTCCTATGTCTGCACCAACTATCTCTGTGAAACGGAAACGACTTGCTCGACGTTTTGGACTAAGACGAGACACTAATGTTGACACGCCAATAGCTCCTGACTCTCCGCCACGTGTTGAAGAAGTATTCGTTAACAATGATCGTCTTAGAGCTTTTGCACATCGCGAATGCATTGGCGAAAGGCACGTTAACATTGAGGCTCTACTAGGTCACTCCCCTGAATTTGGTTTTGATTGAACAAGCAAACCTTATTCAAGTATGTCGTTTCCCAGAAACCCTTGGCTACTGTTTGCATCATGTGAGGACCTTCTATACTAATGCACGGCATCTTCGAGAGTTTGAGAACGGTCCTATGGAGTTCTACACGAATATCCAAGGCACAAGGTTTAAGATTACTCCACAATTGATTGGCGAGGTTTTGGGAATGGAAGCCAGCAAGACAGGAGTTCACTACTTGAAGGGGGTAAATTTGACAAACACATTATGGCGAAAAGTTATAGAGGGAATTTGTCTCGAGGGAACACAATCAACCGAAAAATCTGTTCGATCTAAAGAACTTCGTCTTGAATATCGCTTCTTAAACTTCATCACATGTTACAATATACTTCCAAATATGCAGACGAAGGTTGTGAGATGGGATCGGTTGTTGTTTTTGTATCTCATAGGACATCCATCAGAGGCAAAGGCATTGAATATCAACATTCCGTACATTATCTGGAATAGAATGGCGCGATATGTTGAGCATCCTCATCCCACTGAGAGAATTCCATTTCCATTGATTATAATGAGGATTTTAAAGAAATTTCAGGTTGACATTACTTCAACAACTTATCATCAATGTCTGAGCATGATAGATGAGTCTACCATTGTCAAATCCCTCCATAAGTTGCCACATGTCACTCCAGCTCCTGCATCTGGAACGAAGCCCGGTACAAGCACTGCTGCATCACCATCTCGACAAGCACCTGGCACAGATGATGAAGCATCACTAACATCAATTATCAAGGAACAACAGCGACTATCTGTTAAGCAAGAACAAATTTTGAGGGAGCAACAAAGAATTTCGAATGAGCTTGAAATCGTCACAGCAGCTCATATTACCATAACCAAAAGGGTCAATTCAATGACCAAGCGGGTAAAGAAGATGTTCTATAAAATGGGTTGCACAAGCTCTGAAGACTCGGATTCTGATGAATGATCACTTTTGACTGATTTATCTTTCTCTTTTCTTTTTGTGCAGGATTTTTAGGACTTAGTTTTTGTTCTAACTTGTAGTTTAGTTCTCAGATTGTGCATATTAATAGAACTTTTAACTCTCCTTATATTTTGTAGCTTTTGCTACGTTTTTGGCTTTATTTGTGACAAAAAGGGGGAGAGAGTTAGAGAGAACTTGAACAATGATTGAACAATGAAAGATGTGAACATTGTGAATATCAAGGTAAGTATGACTTCAACTCAACTTTGGTTTTTCTTTGTTGATTGGTTGCATGTCCCTACTAACTATTCGACTAACTATTTGGGCATGTAATATGACTAACAAGTTGATGTTGGACTAACAGTTTGTGACATTTGGTTCTTGAATGCCTAGAAGATATGTTGGTTTTTAACTATGATTCTCTTACATATCTGAATTCTTCAAATGTCATGATGAGAATAAACTCTATCTCTGTACTTGGTTTTGTATGTTTCAATTCTTGAGGTATCTAACGCTTTTGTTTGTCAAGAATGCTTTATTTGTGCAGAGAGTACAGATGTCTAAGTCTAGAGTCTGTTTTAGGAGTTTATCTCATGTTTTAATTTTTGGATCTCCATTGTAAATTTTTGTTGTATGGTGATAGCAACAAAAATATCTTTTTGAATTTTCTTTTGTGGATTTGTGTTTTGTCACGAAACCGCCAAAGGGGGAGATTGTTACGGAATTTGAGTTGGCGTATTTCGTGAAAGTATTGAGTCTTGAAGATTGAAGATGAAAGAACTTTGGATCATATACCTCAATCTCAAGAAAGAAGAATTCAAAAGGATCAGGTATGTTTAACTAAAGATTTTTGGTGATCCGAATACTTCTTGTAGTGTAGAAACACCTGGAAGAAAGTTTTATTGCATAAACATCAAAAACTGGACATGGGACATGTTCAGGATCCGGATCGTGCTCGGCAATCCGGATCCCGAAGGGTGTTTGTTCATACACTGTTTCAATCCGGATCGCAGCATTTCATGATCCGGATCCCGAACACTAGTTTTACCTTTTCACTTGCACGATCCGGATCAGGATTTGCAATCCGGATCCCGAACGTGATGTTTGGTGAAACTGTATGAACGATCCGGATCGGGGACTTCGATCCGGATCCCGAACTGGCATTTTTCTGGAAATCGTCTTTCTTGCTTCTGCGATCCGGATCGTCCAATTCCAATCCGGATCGCCGTGCGTAAAATCTCCAGAAAAGGCAGTTTTTGATCCCTATCTTCTTCCAATGGTTTCTAACCTATAAATAGGCCCTGTATTCATTTTCTAGGGCATCCACATTGATCGGCACAAATAGAAAAGGATAGCCGAAAGAAAAAATCCACATATAGAGAAGAAAGGAAATCAATAGAATTTATTCTATGTTTCTTCATCTATATTGATTGATTTGATTCTAGGTTTTCCATACTCACATTTTGAGTAGAATCAAATCAATGAATACTTAGATGGTATTTCCGATCTATTTCTAATCTAAGTATTCGGCGGATCATCACCACCCAAAACAAACAACGATTTACCCTAAATCGGCGCGTGGACTCGCGTGGCCTTGTGGATTCAAGGTGCAACTACGTTCGTGGATTCGAAGCGTAGTATTGGGTGAAGACCGTGGATTCGGTCGGACGTCGTGGACTCGACGTTGGACGCTGTGGACTCAGCGTTGGGCGCGGATCGTGGATTCGAGAAGCGTCGTGGAGCGAGCGGAGAAGATCTACTAGGAGCGTATGGTAAGAGGTTGAGTCGTCTGTGAGTACGTTATATCACCTTGTACGTGTTTCAATTCTAGTGGATTTCGCCGTGTTATCGGTCCCGTGGTTTTTTACTCCGGTTTGGAGTTTTTCCACGTAAAAATCTTGCGTGTTCATTTATTTTTCCGCATTGGGTTTTATAGCGCAATGATTTTTGAGTGTTTATTGTTTACACCTATTCACCCCCCTCTAGGTGTTTTTTCCCCTATTTAGATCCAATTACTTATAACCCAACAGAAGGGTAACTGCTCTCATTCCAATATCAGTCGTAGCACGGCACCGCACCAACCCGTCCAACCTGAGTGCTCAATCCAAGTTCTGGAGCTGTCCTTGAATCATCAAACAGCCGGTAAAGTTCCAGTCTTAACTGCACAGACCAAACACCGCGATCTCCTCTAATAGTGGGATACAGGGAAGAATCCAAACACTAAAACATGTAGCAGAAATTTCTAACCCATACCCATGCAAAGATGCTGATGCAGATGCTCTACTAATAATGCCAAAGGATGCAGCAGTGACGAAATACACAACCAGCTAACAGAAATAAAATCATACCTGTCGCGACACGATCTGCTGCCGGGGTGTCCTCCACCAGGGCTGCATAAACCCGTCCACTGGGTGCTGCAGATCGTCGTCCTGTCTGTCCCGACGTCGTGGCCCACTCTGCCTGACGGTGTACGGAGGGGCTTCCGGCTGCAAAAATAGGCAAGGGAGGTGCTGTCGCAATCGGGCCGCACTGACAAAATGGCATGGGGCAATCTGCGCGGAAATGTCCCAACTCTCCACAGAGGAAACACCGCCCCTGTCTCTGATCACACTGCGACGGTGGATGAGGCCGCCACAGATAACACAACCGCTCCTGTCGCTGCTGCCGATACTGCTGCTGCTGCGGCGGCCACCAGATCTCTGACGCCTACGAAACCCACGACCCTCAGGATGAGATCGTGGAGGTCTCGGAGGTCCCTGACGGCTCGTCTGACCCTCATCATCCAGTGCGGGGCGCTTCGCCCCCGAAATCTCTACGGGAGCCGGGGCCACCCCGACCAAAACCGTCTCTCCGTGCTCCACATAGAGGGCCTGCTCCATAGAGGCATCCAGAGTCTGCAATCTCTGCGAGCGGACAAACTGGTAGATATCACGGCGCAGTCCTCGCTCAAACATGTAGATCCGGTGCGCCTCATCCCTAGCCGCGTGGGGCACACAAGCCAACAACTGGTTGAACTCTGCGATGTACTCATGCACGGGCCGATCTCCCTGTCGGAGATTCCTCAGCCGCTCCTCCAACCTCTGCCTGACGCTCTCCGGAAAGAATGTTCCAAGAAGTAGACCGCGGAACTCTGTCCAGTAAGCAGCTGGGTCCCAGGTGGACCAACTGGCCGAACACGACGCCACCAGGCCTCGGCGTTGCGCTCCAAAAAGTGAGTCGCCAATAGGACCTGAAACCGCTCCTCGATAAATAAGCTCTCGAAATGGTGCTCCATAGCCGTGATCCACGACTCTGCCTCCCACGGCTCCGAACTCTGTCCCGAAAAACGAGGTGGGTTAAACTGACGGAACTCAACAACAAATCCACCACCTCTCCTGCTCTGCTCGGGTCAACTGCCCTGCGTCCCGAACGGCTGTCTACCGGTCTCTGGTGCAATAGGGGCTATCGGGCATGCTGGTACAACTGGGGGTGCCACAGCTGGCGACGAAGGTGCGGGGAAACTCCCTGGGGGTGCTACAACTGGCTGTACCCTCTGCTCCAACATAAGCATCAACCGACCCATGGCCTCCTCCTGACGCCGTGTAGCCTCCTCCTGGCGCCGTACAGCCTCTGACAACCGAGCCATCTAAGCCTGAAGCTCCGGCCCTCACTCTGCTGACCCTGTGCTGGCTCCTCCTGCCAAGGCTCATCGGCGGGGGAAGGCTGAGAACGCGTCTGTACCCTGCGTCGGGGAGGCATCGTGCCCACCTGCACACACAAGCAAACATCAGGACAGTACCAAACAATACTCGACCCAATCCAGCGAAAGTCAAAGGCATGTCCCCCTTCCCGTAGTACTATGTTGTCTGCAGCCAACATAGTTGCCACCGAAGGAAGACATGTCGGTCACTCATCCCATCCCTTGGGAGAGGTAAATCACTCAATCAGGACTCTCGCTAAAAGTCACGACTCTCACGCAGTCATCCTAATGTCCAACCACAAGCCTAGGGTTCCTGAGTCCATAACGACCTACAACCTAGGCTCTGATACCACCTAATCTGTCACCCCGGCGTCGAAACTGCGACCCGGGCTCGCCAACAGATCCGCCGCCCATACGGGAAGCCCCGTATAGACGAAGCGACAACCTGCAAAAGATCAGACTATACTATACAGATATCAGAGCTGAAAGTAAAACTGCTAAAAATAAAAACTAAGTGTACAACTACAAACTCTTCAAATAGTACAAACCAACATCACCAAATACAGAAATCTCTCGAGCAGTCAAAAAAAATACAACTCTATACCTCACTACAAAGTTCTCTTCAACATGAACTCTCAAAGTAATAAGGGTACATCTACTCTCAGGACGACGACGGCAGGGATCTAGCTCGCGACTCCCC